>VCRD01005964.1:0-30443 GCA_006783055.1 Trinorchestia longiramus
AAATAGGAGTGACATTTGCGCGCTTCCAATCATCTGGAACTATCCCAGTTTCGAGAGATCGATTGAAGATGTTTGTTAGAGGTTTGCTTATTACTTCGGCTGTTTCTTTGAGTATCCGGGGACCAAGGCCATTGGGCTCGGTATAATTGTTACTCAGTTGATATCATAATATTATTTTGTATTTTGACCACTCATGCACATGAGCGTGATTCATTCACTCTGAGTGCTGATTCTCAATCTACGTCTTTTTCCTTCTATGTATGTAAAGGGTTTTGCTTTTGGGTTCAGCAGAAGGTACTAACAGCAATCACTCACTGGCTTACTTCTGGAATGTCATCACTGATTCTTTTGTTTATGTACAACAGTACTGAAAATTTTGATTGCTTCAACATACAAGTTCACTTTTTATGTTGTTTATTTTCAACCTTGTATAAAGCTAGCTTTTAAAGTAATTTACTTTTCAAGCTGAGGATCATGAGCATCTTTGGTATGATCAAAATTTGGCACCCACTTCCCAGGGAGTCACTGCAACCCGAAAAATTCTCTATTTGGCGAAAACCGATAATGATACGTAAATCAAACCTTATTTGCGATACAAAGGAAAGCGTAGTTGAAGTTTTTTATTCTCTGTGTTTGATTATTTGCATTGAAGCTAAGTTCGTTTCAAAAGAACTGAAAACATATGACAATGCAAAAAAATTGAATGACCTACGAAATGAACGGATGTAACAAAAAAACGTGAATGCTTGACAATCCTTAAATGCTTTGCCACTAATGACGTTAGCTTCAGACGAATTGAAAACATTTGCTAAAAAGGATAGTTATATATTTAATTTCCAGGAAGTGACGTTACACAATAAAGTCTATCAATTCTGAATGCTTGCTCGTAATATGAAAGAAGGAAATACATTTAGTCGTACAAACTATGATTTACCAATTGGGTGTTAAGGCAGGGAATGTTAGATCACGTTCAGTGTTAAGTTTGTGTTTATCGATGCATATAGATATTTAAGCCTATTCTCATTCGACTATATTTTAAGGTAATGTAAACACCCTGAACTATAACTAAATATTATTCAGCAGGCTCGTGATTCAGTAGATTCATAACCCAGCTGGTGAAAAATTCAGCTGGCTCATTCAACCGGCAATATTCAATTCGTTTTTAGCACAGAGAGAATACTTTCAGGTTGACTTAATACTTTCAGGCTCCAGTACGGCGTCAGTATTCGCTCCAAGCAAACACCCGTAGAATCTTAATTTCTAAATTTTTTCTCGTAAAGCTCCCTGATCTTACAAAAATTGTCCCAATTAAGGCCCAGTCGTTGCGACTCTCAACTTGACCTCTGCGGCAAGTTGGAGGGAAAACAAAAACTTGTGTTTTATGTTGGAGGCTGCGACTCAGGGACACTCCCAATTATGTTGGAGGCTGCGACTCAGGGACACTTCCCAATTATGTTGGAGGCTGCGACTCAGGGACACTTCCCAATTATGCTGGAGGCTGCGACTTAGGCATACTCCTCAATTAACTAATGAAAGAGTTTTAAAAAATTGCGAACAGTAAAAATGGAAGAATGGACGAACGAGGTACAAAAACGAGCGTATAAATAACATAAAGAACCATATCCATATACGTCGTATTCAAGAGTCGGGAACTCTACTCGTATATCTTCTTCTTTCACTCAGGTAAACAGTTTGGAAAATTCATAGATAGCTTATGGGTTGTAAAATATTTAGTCAACGAAGCAGGCTGCTGTAATTTTGACCAATGTACACAAATATTTATGATCCAAATTTTACGGGAGTGATTAATTTGTTTTAAATGCCAAAATTCAGATTTGTCTTTTTCGAGAAATATCAAGCAATGATCACCTCAGTGATTTGAAGAGTAATATCTTAGATTATATACACCATTATTATACAGTATGTGAGGGTACTATAATTGACAAGAAATCTCACTGTCTAAAATAAATCACACCTTGTGAATGGTAATATTATATTTCCTATGAACTAGAAGACCATCAGAGGCAAAATATACTTCAGGTCTCAAATTGCTGTCAACTGCAACTTATGGTGAACGAAATTTTCCGCAACACCCGTCGGTTATTATTTAAAGAGTACATGTATATTTTATATCACGCCAGCACGAATGCAACTTTTTAAAAGTAATCATTTGAAATGGGGAGGCTTCTGAAAGAGTACATTTTCGTTGCTCACGGTTTAATTGAGAAAAGTTAAATGGGGCTGTAAAACGTCGACGGCATTCGCTTTCCAAACTTCGCATGTTCTAGTTATGAGTTTTAAATTTGCACAAATGGGTTTCCCGACGCTGTGTTCCAAACCACCGGAAGGGAATAAATGGCCCATCCAACTCGAGACTCGTGATAGGAATTTTTTGAGCCGAAAATCTGCGAAAAATTGGAAACTCGAGGAAATCTGAGAAGACTGTTACGGGCTCGACTTTGTCGCTCCATCGACCGACCAATTGTGAAGGAATAAAATACGAAGTGTTTTAGACATCCAGCAAGACAAATCTTGTGATGACAGGTAAGATTGCAATATAGCACCTGATATACTTGTGGTAATTCGACAATTCTAAAATAATTGTTCGGAGTTTTCAAAGAAGGATCTGCTGTTACTTTTTTTGTCTTATGTCATTTGGGAAATTGATTATTTTCAATTCATTTTGTTCGCTGCATCTACTGAATATAATCTTCTGGAAGCCGTACTCGACAGCCACCTGTGTTCTTTTCGATTGCATTACGTGGCCTCGGTATAGACTTGACAGACCAGGACAATTTGCCATCAGAATTGCGACGTAAATACAAGAATGAGCACTGATACTTTACTTACTGTTATTTCTCTACTAAAGAATAATAAATGCATATATAATTCCCACAGTTTTGTACTGAAGTACAGCATATGCGTGTTTCATTCTTGTATTTTGTACCGAGGGACAGTACATACATGTACTTATAACCTTTGTTTCTTTTGTGCAGACAGTACATGTCAGTATAATCCCTGAAAAGTCATTTTGTTTTCTAAATTCACTTTAAAATTGTTTCGTGCGCAAGTACAACTGCAGTTGGCAGAAGAATGGCAGGATGGGTGCTGCAGAAATTCAATCTTCTTAATGCAGCAGCTGTGTCTCTTCCAGGGCAATCTGAACACACTCTCTTTGCTGTTCAGCCATTAATACTCCTACTTATACAATAATATAAGATTATTTTCGTTTCGCCTCAAGGAGGTATAAAGTTTACTTTATATAAAACTTATACGAGTTGACTGTGTTTGAAAATTATGCAATCCGTGTATACGCTCCCTACATTTTTTTTCGCTCTGATTAACACATAAGAAATTATATTTTTGTTCAGACTTTATGTACGAGTTCCTTTTGAGTATTACCGAAGCAAACGTTTTCATTCATCGAAACCTGATACGAATTTAAATAAAGCATTGCATGTTATCAGAGAAACGTCATTCATGTACGTAAAACGCTGGTGAATTCGATTGTTGCCAGTAAAACTAAATTAGCGAGCAATATTTTTTAATCTTTAATAAAGATATACAATCCCTGAATTACGATGTTAACTCATAAAAATCTTCAATAGTTTTGTGGTTTCTTGGAACACAAAACACAATTCTGAAAGATGCTAGCGTTACTGAAAACCTTTTTTTATATTTTGATTATTTGAGCGACTAAACGAATATTGAAAGAGTCAGAAAATGACTACTGAAGAGCATTAAAACAATGAACACTTTTTAATTGCAATTTATTTCATCACCATAAGGACGCAACTAATTCGTTCAATAGTATTACAGGCTGAACTGCATTTGAGCACAGGTTGGTTAAATACATTAATGGAATTAATAGCATAGGGAGACTTAGAGATGAAATCCCCTTTCGCTTGAATAAATTACAGCAACCGAATTATCATGTCGATTCGCTGTGAGATAAATTAGCACCAGTAAATTAGGGAAGATTTCAGAAGAACGATTCAGCGGAAAATATTTTGGGTTTGCCTTTTCCGCTGAAGAAAATACTGATTTTTGATGTTTACTTGACTTCTTAGAGTCATATGATGTACACTGCAATTAAAACTATCGTATGTAACTCTCGCTATTTTTACTAATATAAAAAAAATCACGAATATTTCACAGTAAATATAATGAGTGCATCTAAAAGTGCTTCCTTTTCCCCTTTTTGTTGAACTCACAGAACTGTAACATAATTGAATAGAATAGAATAGAATGAGGCTATAGGAACGAACCTTCTGGCCCATTCTTGGGTCGGATAATTACTTCGATAATTATTCGGTTGTTTTACCCAAGTCCCATGCCGTATTTCTAGCCGCGTCAACCATGTCGGCAGCGGGATTCGAACCCGGGTCTTTCCGCTCGCAAGCAGATTCGCTCACCAGTCGACCAAGCTGTGATATTTATTCTCTTGCATAGTAGTAAAGCAGCGGGAACTATATAGGTAAGGCTTTCAAAGTATATCATTATGGTTGTTATAAGTCAACCAACCGATAAAAATTAACTTTTTTCTCCACGGGATGAAAATCAGGTATCGTAGCGCAATTCTATTTTGCGTTTACATTTCACTATAGTATTCCTACCGCTCTTCTTTTTCCCTTTATAGTAGATTTTACTCCCACTAATATCCTTAAACAGTTTTTACTATTGGTTCGACAATTACAGTAATAATTTCATATTTCTCACACCGCTTAGATTTCCAATAATTACGCACACAGACACTTCTAATTTGGGGCTTTTACATAAAAAACGTGGTTCTATCTAATCGTTTTCCACAACCATCATAATGCGTTCCATGAATCTCATTTGACATATTTGACAGAATAAGGTTACATATTTAGCAACAAACTATAGTCCAAGTCATTACCCATTTTAAGACACACTTTCTTCACTCTGAAATACAGAAAAGAGTAAGTCTCTACCAGTAATTGTAATGACCAGTCATTACACGCTTTTGACGAACAAAGATGTGTCATTTTCAGTGACCTATGTACTCACAACATGTACATTACAGTACGTACTGTATTACCCTGGTGTGTTTGCAGTATGCAGTTATCATTAATCATCATGAAGAACATTTCTTTAATTAGTGTATGCTGATATTCAGGTTATGATTATATCAAATAAAGCATCCGAAGTCATACAGATGAATAAACACCACACTGTCTAAATGCCACATTTTTCATTGAACTGACCAAGAGAGATACTTATTTTACGCTAAAATTTATGGCTCAGAAAATGGGCCGCTGGGGATGCATTCCAGGCTGCTTCTGTCTGTCCGTGAATGCAAGATTTCTATTCCTAAGTGGGATCAAGTGATCGAAATGTATCAAGGTGAGAGACCGCAGTATGAGAAGGCATTGCCTAGTACGAATGAAATAATATTTTTATTTCACATATTTGAAGCACTTCTTATCGATCAGAGCGTTTTTACCTGGAAGTGAAGTGTACAACGCACGAAATAAGGAGCTTCAATTGTTCAAAATTCTTGTAATTCTAACTCTCCTAAACTTAATTACTAACATCATATGTAATATTCACATAATGTGACGAATAATTTGTAAGTCGATGTAGATAATAACGAATAATTTGATCCATCGGCTGTATGGTGGAAATTTAGATCGTTACAAAGGAGTTCCCTAGCAAGCTCGATGCTGGGTTCAGTCTTCTCATTCCATTACTAGCAGCCACGATTTTACATGTGATTCCAAACAGACAATATTATTTGAAAAATGAGGTATGGGTTCACGTTTATCGCCTTAACAGTCGTTCTAGTATTGAGAATAAGCATATTTTTTACGATGCATATTGTTCGTATCTATACTGTATTGCTAACTGGTAAACAATGAGTATTCTTATTTGATGGTTGTAATTCAGGAGCTCAAAGTTTCCTTTGTTTCAGTTTGCATAAGATTGGCCCCAAAAATCTATACAACAAATCAAAACTCTATTTTTCGAGTTTAGTTTCCTAATCCAGCTATCTCAGCAGCTTTACTCCAAAAACACAAGGAACAAGATTCCAAACTGTGGAATTGGCGTTTAACTTATTTTCAAGACAGATGCTCCATCCATGATCGCATTTGCAAGCAGAGGAAGCTGTAAACTAGCAAATTCAACTATATCGGAGACACCACAGGCCTACTGGGGCTTTGAACTGATCTGATTGGCTGAAGTACATGTAGAATGCAGGGTCTGATTGGCTGGATTATATTTAGAGCGCAGGTGCTTTAATTCCTTCGAATTTATACCCTCAAAGTGCTGGACCTAGACTCTTGAGTGAGGGAAATGATCAAAGTTAGGAAGAATTCTCAAGTTGTAATCGCTTGTTCCAAATGCACACGACGGAAGTTGACGATGTTCATTTTATTCTTGAACTGATAACACAAGTTTTATTTTTCGCAGCTCAAGTAGAAGTGCTAACTCGGAGTCGTTTCTTCAGTTATAGTAAACTGTTTTTGAAGTGAATCGAATTAAATTTTTTTAGAAACGAGCCTAAAGGGTTTTATCTTATGAATATTATTTTAGAATTCTGGTTGATACTATTCACTTTGCACATAATACTCCATGATCATCGAGCGAAGGTTTTTAAAAGTATGACGTCTGTTAAAATTAACTTATCACCCACGCATCACCCAGTGACGACCCTCAACAATCACATGATGCACAAGCATATCTTTTCTTTCCCCCATCGCGTTTTTATTATTATTCCCGTTTTTTCTTTTTTTTCAGCAAACTCTGCTGAATTTTTTTGGAGATAAACCGTTGGAAGCTAGAACTGCCTCCTGTTTTTAAAAATGCTTTTTATTGGCTGCTTCATCTTATTAACTTTTAATCGTGATTTAGTAGTGTTACACTAATTACCCAATTTTAAATCTTCTTTTTTGAGCATCATTTAGGATCAACTTTTAAAATCATGAATGTCATAGTACTTCTTGCCACACTTTTACTTTTTATTTCACGTCGCACTCAGTCTATTTCTGCCAAGTGCATTTAATGAGTCATGTACCAAAGCTGAAACCTGACACTTTTTCTACTTCAGTATTCAAATGGGACCAGTAACAGGCGTTGCTATATTACAAGCAGCGAAGTCGCATTACCTTGAAATCTTCTTCAAATCGAATGGTCATCACCCAGACCACGCTGTGTCGGGGGTGATGACTGCATCACCCAGACCACGCTGTATTGGAGGGTGATGACTGCATCACCCAGACCACGCTGTATTGGAGGGTGATGACTGCATCATCCAGACCACGCTGCGTCAAGCGTGTCCCCAGAATGCAATTTTCCAGGGTCCGGTGAGGCAGAAAAATAAGAGCGTAGGGAGAGTTTGTTCAGCGATTGTTTGCTTAATAATTTTACGATTTGTTTAATGAAGCGAGGGCATACGGCTTTACTGAAGTCAGGTGAAATTGAATGAAAATTTTTGTTTGAAACTTTAAGAAACATGTATAAGGTATATGAACTTCTCTTGTGACAAATTGTCCCATAATTCTTTAAAATTAGTCAATCCTAGAGGGAGAATTTATTCAAGTAAAGCTTTTTGAATGCAGTATAACTGTTACAACTTTTTTTATCGTGTACTACCGGTCATACAAACTTCAGCTATTTCGTTCCTGTAAACTCAAACGTATCCGATGTTGCAAATTTGTACTCAACTGATATTTGTATGCATATTAAAGAAAAAGGAAAATGATATACATAACCAGCGGTCTAGAAAGTTTGTTAAAGGGAATTATTCAAATAATAATTTTAATCAAAAACACTCAGTTTCAAAAGAGAAGTAAGCAAGGTGTCACTGAAACATTATGAAAATTATAGAAATAATGATCAATTTCAGCGAAAGGTATTATATGATAAATTTCTTATGTTATTTATGATTTAATCTACATTTAAATCATCTGAAAACTTTTAGTTAACTTAAATTTTTTACACTAGATCTATAAAGCCGCTGTATAAGAATAATTCATATTTTCTCTGCTGTCTGTGAGAAAGCAGCGAATTTAAACGCTTATTAAATCCTACAAATGCTGGGACATAAATAATTCTGTCAGGAAAGGGAACTGGTAAGCTAAATCCGGGATCATATTTTTGTACTGAAACTTCTGATTCGTGCATTGTTCAGTGAGAACTCTTTTCTTTTAACAGCCATATGCTTTGTGAAAAGTTTTGCTTCAGAAGTTTATCATGGGACACTATAGTAGAGGAAACTAGCCTTTAAAGTCCCTAAACTTGCTGCACTTGCAGGAATATTCTGATGGAAAAAGAATTGAGATGGCGAGTTGTGTACGACAACATGCGACCCAGCCTGGATGTGCGATATTGGAACTGAGAGTCAGCAGAGCAAAGAGTAAACATTTAGGCTGTGACTTGTTGCCTTCAATTAAATGGAAGTGAATTAACGACTGGGCAAATATTCCAGCGACCAGGGAGTGTTTCCAGGCATCGCTTGTCTGACAACACGAGCTCATAGCACAGGCCTGAGTCTCTCCGTGGCCTCACAAGCAGGCAGTGATTTGAGCTCAGTAGAGCCCAGTGCAGGTGTTCACCTACACATGTGTTCACCTACACATGTGTTCACCTACACATGTGTTCACATACACATGTGTTCATTTACGCATGGCAGGTGTTCACTTATGAATAGCAGGTGTTCACCTACGCATGTGCAGTGCAGGTGTTCACCTACGCATGTGAAGTGCAGGTGTTCACCTACGCATGTGCAGTGCAGGTGTTCACCTACGCATGTGCAGTGCAGGTGTTCACCTACGCATGTGCAGTGCAGGTGTTCACCTACGCATGTGCAGTGCAGGTGTTCACTTACGCATATCATCATGAGAGAGAATTAATTAAGAAAAGAAATACCTGGTATTCATAGTACAAAATTTCTGATGAACTCAACGGGATATACATTTATTGGTCATATTACATAACGTGTCCAGAAAGACTATGCAAGTATTTTGTTCAAGTTACAGTACATACCGTGATATAATAATGACAGTTATGAAAATAATAACATTAATACAAATAACTGTAATAATAATATTACTACAAATTAACAATAAACGACTAGACCTGTATTTTTGTACTCTATAAGATGGATCTCATGATGCATACAATTAGAATTCCGTTAGTAGAGCCTAGTACAAGATAAAACGTAACTGATAAAAGAAGTTTTAAATATAATTTGAAAAAATTCGCCAACAATGATGACAGTAATAGCATTAATTTAATTTATTATTTTGACTTGGCTCATAAACCAAGATGTATAGGTTTGACCTTCGAGAACTTGCTCAGAGAGTCTACTTATTTTCTCTACAACTTGGAGACTGAAAATATAAATTTGACTATCTCACGTATCGCTTCCCACGATCACATTTTATGACTCGTCAAGATCAAAGGTTCTTTTAAAATTCTCTATGTCATTAACTTTATTGCATATATCTCGACAGTAAAAGTAAAGGCTACGAGGGCGTATATAATAATAATATAAGGGTGCCAGGAGGAAAAGTTTTGAAGAAGATTGTAGTTTTGCAAAGAAGCTTGGTTTTTAAAAAAATTCTTCCGTATGGCGCGGAGAAACTCCGCCAAAAATGCTGCTGGTACTAAATGTTTCTGTGAGCCGACTTTTGTTAGAAAGAATATTGTGTGTGTGCTGACGAGTGGAGTAGAGTTGCCGTTTGAGTTTCGCAGAGTAAAAAATGAAACCTCGTGTATTGATTGTGTATATTTAGAGTCGTTCCAGTAACAATTTTAATGGGTTAACAAATCTTTTTTATAAAAATCTCATTACAATGCGTTATTTTTTTAAACGCTGACACAATGGGAAATAATTACATTAATTACTTTTGTATTAATCTCTGATTTAATTTCTAGTTCATTGCCAGAGCTGCTTGAAAATGAGCAATTATCTGTGCATATCTACCACGTGGCAGCCGGAAAATTAATTTTCTGTACCCCAGAAAGTGCTGATGGTCATGAATGTTATATTAGCCGGCAGGTGCTGATGGTCGTGAATATTATACCAGCCAGCAGGTGCTGGTGGTCATGAATGTTATACCAGCCAGCAGGTGATGGTGGTCATGAATATTATACCAGCCATCAGGTGCTGGTGGTCATGAATGTTATACCAGCCAGCAGGTGATGGTGGTCATGAATGTCATACCAGCCAGCAAGTGATGGTGGTCATGAATTTTATACCAGCCAGCAGGTAATGGTGGTCATGAATGTCATACCAGCCAGCAAGTGATGGTGGTCATGAATTTTATACCAGCCAGCAGGTGATGGTGGTCATGAATTTTATACCAGCCAGCAGGTGCTGATTTCCCATAATTTTCTTCCTAACGAAAATTAAAACATTCTCCCAGACTCTCCATTTCTTTGACATGACTTTTATTTGCGACATCATCCCCGGACACAAGATATGAAAATGTACTTGAAATTATGCACAAATGCCTAAAATTTGATGACATTAATTCGCAAGTACACATCTTTAGGAAGTGTATTTTTCTGTCTTTATTACATGAGTCACGGAATCACAACAGCTTTAAAAATAATAAAAATTAAAACCTACGGAAATTACTACCAGTATTTAAGTTACTTCTGCATCGTGAGATCAACAACACATAAAAAGTGTGGCTTCGTTCAGCTAAGGTTGAACTCCTAACGAACGAATTTGCATGATTAGATCATTAATCTTGTCCGTAGGTAATATATGGGAATTAGAAACAGAGTTGTAACTCTTTGAATGACATAAATAACTAAGCTCAGCTAATTTAGAACATGGAAGTACCACATTTGTGCTCGTGAACACGTAGCTGCATGTATCATAGAATATCGCCTCCGTTTATTTGGTTATCAAACTTTACCAAGTCAATTCATTTCTTTTGGTTTAGATTTAGCAAGCTGGAGGCAAAATCTTGAATCAATATTCCCAGTTACACGTTTTGTATAAATTATGAAGTATTCATATTAGTACCATTATCAATTAAATTTACACCACATAAGTATTCTTCGCAGTCTATCATCGCAGACTGAGTACAATATCAAGTTCCTTGACGCTAACCAAAGAACTTGAAAGAAGTTTGTTCAGGGTGTATGTATTTCTATAGAAAACGAATAAAAAGTTAACAATGATTTTCTTCATAGTTCGAAACCTTTGTAAATATTGAGCATAAATACGATCAGGTCACTAAGATGTAGTGTGTAAATTATCAGCAAAAAACTGAATGCATTGTACGTGTTAGGCGGTATGTGTAAATTACAAAGTTTGTAAACACTACTCACTCCTCTGTTGACAAGATAAATGACATTTCATAGTTTACACTGTCGTACTGAGTTTCACAAACTCTGAGATACATACCAATTAATTCAAAGGGGATTTATACTGCCATTGATACAAATGTATGTAGATCTATACTGTTTCTACATATATATTATGAGCATAATGCCAAAAAATGAACCCGCATTTGTTTGGACTGTAACAGAGATTACGTAAATGATGATACATTGAATACTTAAGCTGTGAATTAAGGGCTAAAATATATTATTCCCTTTTAATTATACAAATTTTTTTGAGTTTTTTCTTATCATAGAAAAATTGAACTAATTATTACTTATTTTAATTATTATTTAAAACAGTGTTATTTATATGCCACTCTATTTGAAATGTGTGGTTGATAGGCACAAGCCATCAATAATGGTTAATAACTAATGAAAAATTCTAACTTTTTGTTTATGGTCTTTTAAAAATGCTATTAACTTAAATATAAATGTTTGATTACCTAACTATTTTTCTTAGCCAAAAATGTTACTTTTTCCCTGTATCTTTTTATCCCAGTAAAAATGAGAACCTTTACTGGGACTCTATTAACGATTTCTGAGTACGTGATTGAATAGGGAAAGTAATGGTAAATGAAAGTAAATTAAAACTTGATAACACTAACTACCAAAAATATTTCTTTGAAAAGTTCACAATTGTATCCTAATCACAAAAGTCGTAAACAAAATATTTAATCAGAAAGAAACTGTTTAAAAGTCTACGGACATTAATACAAATATTTAGTTTACTTTTGCTACTTATTTTAAGGTGCACATATGATGACAGAAGTCCTATACGATTGAGCCTCTTGTAAAGTAAGTTACATTGTTAGATAGTAGTTCATTGCAAGAAATTAAATGGCACACTTTAAGTTTTATCAGCTGTCATCATGGACTGGGCTGTATATCAAGTTTCATGAAATTCTCAGACGCTGACAGCAAACTTGAAGAAAAATTTCACCTACGGTTACCCACTGATTTCTTTTAGAAATATAACAAGTTCAAGCAAGTAAAAAATTTGATAATAAGGATTCTCAGCATATATTGGACATGCATATGATGAAAATATGAAAATACAGTAAAGTCAGCGAATACTCGTGATAAGCAAATAAACTAACAAAAAATTGAATTCATCGCAGCAAATATAACGGCAGTAAAAATTATGAATGATGGATACAATGACCAATAAATTTACACAGTTAAAGTAATTTTTTGTTATTCATCATTGATGACTGAGTTCTACACAAAGGTTCATGAAATTCAGAGACATTTATCAAGAAACCCGAAAAATTACTTCAGGGGCGTGCTCTCTGCCATTTTATCCTGTAATAAAAAAAACATTCACACAATAACTAAAATAGTTAGCAACGTAACCATGTCTGTCATAAGTGTGAGTGTGGTGAAGACACAAATAAATAGAATTGAGTTTTAGATGAATAATTGGCGCAAAATTGTTAGCATTTTACCAGTTACACGGTACTATATGATTATAGAGTAAGATTACAATATATGATCAATTCTTGCCTGGTTATGAATTTTTCGTTATTTCTAACTGGGTATTGAGTTTGTGCTAAGTTTTATGAGATTATGTGACACTGACCAAAAATAATTCGTTAAATTATTAATTACAGTTATGGTTTACACATATACACGTATTCAGCACTATGAATTAATAAAAGGAAATGGGCAAGGTATTAATTAAATTAGTATTGATTACCCAATAAAAATAAACTCCCGAATATTTTTTCTGAGGTAATTAGTTTGTAATTCTGAATAAAATGACGTTCAAGAGATTGTTATTTCACTTGTCGCGCATAAGTTTTAAACCGTTTTTCATTTCTTGTTTTATTTTTCAAATGACAATAGGTGTCTTAGGTGAAAAAGGGTTTCGCTCTTCGTACATACATCTCATCGTAACAATGAATTTTCCCAGAAACCAAATTAATTAGATGGAATTTGCAACTAATGTGAGAAAATCACCGCTGGATTGTGTTTTTCTATGGCTTTTTAAGGCACTTCCTGATCATAATCACTACGGATCATATATATATATATAAATGATTTAGCTGATTCTTTTTCACATTGTTTAATTTATTTGTTAGTTTCCATAGAAATTAAGACGGACCAAAATTATCTGCCCGTATTCAAAGCCCTTCAACTCACATACAATTTCAAGGCTGCAGATCAGAAGCCAATTCATCATCCAGCAAATTAACTCGGGCTTAAAAACAGTTGTCTTGCAGGATACAAGGCAAACTGAGCTCTCGGCTTCTTAATCTGCGTAAACTTTAGGACCAATCTTCGCATATGAAGTTAGGAGCCAAAGTTACTGAGAGCATCAGCTTTTAATTATTTCCCGGGCTGGCATGGGATGAAATGAGCTGCACTTAAATATTTAACAGACTTTAAAATGGTTATAGATGCATCAATGTCACGAGTCTTCAGTAAATTTAATTATCGATTATCTTCTAGAAGATAAGCTATTTTTAAAATTTAAAACCACGGTCTTCCTATCATCATTATTAGTGCACATATCTTTGATAAACCAAAGCTTAATCAGGAGTTTTAAACATGTAGGGTTAAACCAATCCTTTCTATCACAGAAACATTTAACATTCATGCGGTTTGAATTGTGCAATTCCCAATTCGAATTTTTATCATCCAACTGATAGCGCTTTCCTGATCGATTAGTAATATTTAGACATCAAAATTGGATGATACAATAGACCTTATTTAAGGAGATGCACAATGTATTTTGTGAGCAATTATACTCGATCAATAATTGGATGGACTTTGTTTTTTATACCTTCTTTTAACAGATATATTTTCTCGTAATGAACGAACATAAACATAACAATACCCAGGAATGCAAATCTCGCTCACCAAGCAAATTGAATATGCAGAATATGTTCATTCGCTCTCCTTTAAATTATGTTTCAGTCTTTTCCATAATTCATGAACGACTTACTTGTGTACAATGATCGATAAATATTACTTTTACCTAACGTAAGAATAGTATATTTGAGTAAGTTCATTTGAAAAGTTGTAGTACTCAGTTAATAAACATCATTTTGCGTAAGTGGTCAGAGAAATATCCTTTACGAAAATGAAGATGAATAGCTGACTATGATAATATCAATTACATAAGCGACAAGAAACAAAGGTTAGTCAATAATTCAGAAATTAAAGTAAAAGAGGGTTGTGTGCTGTTTGATAGAGTAATATTAAATTATGAGTAAGTGGGGAAATAATATTAAGTATTTTTCTTCTTCTTGACGTTAAAAACGCTTCTTGAATGTTAAATCATTTGCTAGTGAAAATAAAGTTAATAGCGCCTGATACATAGATCTCCAAGGAAGCTAATGCTGGTGTCATAGGCGTGAAAGTTCAGTAATGCATGGTAGGAGGGAGTGAAATATTGAAAGGGTATGAATAGTTAAAGATAACTCTGGTGTTGAATAACAGTTTACCATTTTCAACTAAGTCATTAGAATGATCAGTCAATGAAGGACGATTTCCATTGCTCTAGAACATAAAGAGACATTCGAAGATGAACAAATAATATGAATTATTAATCTAAATTGACTAGAAGCCTTTAAAAGACCATTTAAAATATGGTAAGTAACAGGAAAAATATATCAATTTTAGTTTCTATACTATACGCAACACAAGGTGGAAATACTTACTTATTGGCTCGTTGGCGATGCTTAAAAGTTCTTCCTTCATGCCATCAGCCGTATAGCTTGAGAACTCAATTATCCACCTAGCTGCTAGAGCTTTGATCTACTGCTCCAAGGTCGACGGGTGTTTTATTAGTTTTTAAACCATTAACTTCAGCATGCTTGTATCAAAATAGACCTTGTTTTGCCCACGTCACTTGGCAGTACATTCTTTGGGAGCCGCTGCTATGGAGAACCACCGAGATTGTTTGATGAGAACAAGACCTTGGAACTAAATTCATCATCAACAAGATTGGTTCGTCTTTTGATGATCCGTCAGTCAATTAGGCGGTACGTTAGCGTCGACATCCAGGCCTTAATTAACGCTGAAGAGGCCGGCGTGCTCACGGCACGCGTGGCCGCTCGTGGAAACGCAGAAATGTTTCAAAGAGGAACGAAAAGAGACATCGCTGCAGTATATCAATGATTAATTGTTGTCGAGGCTCACGTTGGAATAAAAAACATTAATTATTTGAGCTGTTTATCGATGTTCATTTGTTTCTACTGAGTATTCTTGGTAAATTCAACTTTGTCTCCAAATTCTTTCGACCCTTTCGGTACCATGATGCATATATCAAAACCTTTTCAACATATTTAACATCAAATTTAAAAAAAAAGATGCTTCGTGATGTTTTACAGTCACTGCATTCTCCTGGTCAAACTGCAGCTTGCACTGCTGCACCAGCGTTTGCACAGACACACGTGTTGCTCTGCATCTTAATAGGCGAAAAATGACTGCAGCTACCAGAGATGCCGTCGGGACCGAAAGGGTTAAACTTACTCTGAACTTCTTGGCTATGAAAGCACTTAATATTCGCGAATGTGAACTTAAAATTCAGTTTGGAGAGTTTTTAGTTATTCCAAGATGACAAATTGGAAACTGTGCTGCCCGTGCTGAGAAAATGAGTCAATGGCCTATTAGTTTAATCAAATCTGAAGTTTCACTTGACTGGAATGCATTACCTCATCATTAGCTTAAGTTTACTACTCACATGCGCTGGCTGGCATGTATGCTTCGGGTTATACACAATATTAATTGCCAAATGTGTATTGATTGCCAAATGCGTGTTGATTGCCAAGTGAGTATTAAATGCCAAGTGAGTATCAAATGCTAAAAGTCTTAATTGTCAAATGTGTGTTGATTCCCAAGTGAGACTTGATTACGAATTAAGCATTGGTTGCGAAATGATTATTATTTATCATCTATGTTTTGATCGGGAATGGGGCTATTGAATCAAAGTGAAACAGAGATAATTTGGATGTACTCTTTAACAATTGTTTTCCATGTTTTTCAATTCACAAGTACACTCAGCATCAGAACATTGACTCTGGGATTTTCTCTAAAAAAATACTGCCCAAAACAATTGCTTGCTTCTTACGTTAGAGATAAAACCTTCAGAATGTGTAAATTCATTTACTTACTTATTACTAGTCTTACTACTTGTGAAAATTTATTGCTGACTGTGATTACTTTTTTCAAGTTCAGATTGTTCATGAGTGTGCTTAAGATGATCAAGAATTATCAAAAACCCTTACAAAGATTTTTATAATTTATTTTGTCTAACAGTCGTTCAGAGTCTTGTGATCTCTAAAATGAAGGTGTTTTGCAACGGTCGAAACTCTTCGGATGTATCAATGAAAAGAACAATAGGTGTGATGTTTATTGTTAGAGGAGACCTGGTAGGGACATGAAAGCTTTAATCATACCATAGTCTTCGTTATTGACTGTTGAGATCTAAATTTTTTTTCAGGCATTGGGATAATTTAGCGATAACTTGAATGGAGAAAATATTTTATTAATCATGAAAACACCCTAACTGGAAACATATTCCCTTTCATTATATGTCAAAACGTATTGGACTAACAAGTATGATTTGTGGTCATTCGTTAAATTTTCTGAAATTTATTCACAAAACCCTCTGGGTTTAATATTTTTATTGAGTACTGAGAAACGTTTAGGTGCCAATGAATAGACAAAGAGCTCTGCCTCCCTGTTACAACACCTTCGCCCTAAAGGAAGCAAAATAAATGACATGCAAACTCTATTCAAGATCGAAGGGATGGCTGAAAATTGAAACATTGTCCTAAAACAAACATTGACAGTCAGATAATTCGAGAGCGATTCTTTTAAGAATTTGTAGAACGATTAGAATTTTCTACGAAATCAGCACGACGTGAATGAACGCACTGGCATAAAAGTATTATTTCTTCTGCAGGCAAATACACTATTTTAGTACAAACAAGTACGTTTTCATCAGTTGTGATTGTAATTCTTTCAGCTATACATATAATAATGTTAAAATAACATGAATGGAACTTATTAGTGAGTAGATAAGTGGGTATGATATTTTTACCTAGTGTACTGAATTATTTTGTGCATAAACGCTGATCAGTTAAAACAGTTTATTGGCAGTATTCCTTCTTTGACAAGCGAGATGAGAGATTAATTTTCCTCAATGATGAATTATGCGAAAAGTGAATGAATTACCATAGTGATTATTCTCATTTTTTGAGTGTTGTATTTGAATAATAATATTAAAACTTCTCGCTGTTATTCCATTTAGTAAATCCAGATTCATATTTCTTCTTTCTAACTCGAATCTTCTGTATGAATAAGTTTGAACCATATTAATCAAAAACTAGCAATGAATTCAATCAATTTCTTTAAGTACATATAAGATTTATTTAACAGAACTGATAGGACTATTTTTGAAAGAAATTGTTTTTCATAATTTTAACTAAAGAAACCCTAAAAATTTATTATAAACAATCAATCAAAAATTAATTGATGACGCCCTGGAATCTCGTCGTTTCTATTGCAAAAAAACTAAATGAATATTCTCTTAGTTATTCACATTTTAATGAAGCTCATTTTCTAAACCTTCACTATTGAGACTGAATTTCATTTCTATACTCAGTTGAGTTAAATTGATTTTACGTGCGCAACTCAGTAGCTTTCTGGGTCTTGAGAACACGATTTTGCGACTGAATCTTTTCAGAACGTTTGGACTTTATCGAATATGAGTTAAAGTCTTCGACATCATACTGTAGTAAATGTATGGAATGTAAATGTAATGTTTTTCCATAAAATATATTTAAAAATGAGATTGAATGCGCATATTAGATCTATTACACAAGAATTAAGCAGAAATATAGTACTCCTTTTCATATATTTTAGTAATAGATAAAAATTCTAAACAATAGACATCTTGACAATGCTGTAATAAATTGTTAATTGAATAACAAGAGGGAAAAGATGGACGGGAAATAGAGAAATTATTCAAAATTAAATAGATAATTAAGCACCTGTTAATGGTTTCTTGCAACTTAGGAAAAAATAAAAGTGGTTTGAAATTGTGTACAAATCATATTCGTTCTAATTGAATCAATACAAATTCATAAGTATACTATACGCTCACAACGCCCGTGCTACACACGCACACACAACACATAATACACACACAGAACACACATGGAATATATTGTCCAAATAATTATCTAATACAACACTCAGAATTCGTTCATAATAACTACTGCAAAACCAACTGCAAAGTTTTAGTTAAGAAATTTTTACTGTAAAGACAAAGTTTTAATTTATGTGAATGAATTGAAAATATCATGTTGTTGATCAGTAAGATAAGTCGTATTTTTAACAACAAAAATACAAATATATAGATATTACTCGGCCGGCTTTCTGCTGAAGCGGAAGCATATCAAATTCCGAGAAGCAACAGCAATGCACCAGCTCTCATGTCTACTGGCTGGCAGCAGTACCGCTCACTTCTCTGAAATATGTACACGAGTATTTCCTACTCAAGAGAGATCTCATCAAAGTGTAATTTTGTCTTCTCATCTACGGTAATTTCCGTTCAGTATGAAATAAACTTAGGAAAGTTAACGATACGCAACATTAACCGGAAAGCTGCTAGGAAGTGAGACGGGATACTACTTAAGAATGATGAATTTAAAATTTTAATGATTTTAATTCGGTGTAAATTAATTATGTTTCTATAAAAGAGGATGCACAAAATTCCTCTCAACTCGAGAAATCGGCAGAGAAACCCAGTTGATATTCTGAAAAAGATGCCTCACAGTCAAGTCATTTGTTTAGTGAATCGATCAATAATAATTCAATACAATACAATACAAAGTATTTCTTAAATGCTACAATAATACCACAGAAAAAAAATTATATTTATTGATTACAATTTGTTATGTGATATGTAGTTCAAAAAGACATGAGTATGAGTATGCCGCAACATATTCTATGCATAAATTCATATTCTGAGGAAAAATACAGAGGTGTCATTCGAATTCTGTTTACTAGCTGCATCCATATACTCTATATACATGCACACCAAGTAAAATCTTCTAAGCATAAATATGGATCCTAATTTTTGAAATTTTTGAACATCATATTGTCGCTTGGATAAGTCATATACTCGCACATTTCATTGACAAACTACATTGTTGGATCTAGAGTACTTGCGCAGAAATTTGTGCTGTACGAAAAATATTATGAAACGAACATTCATAGTTGAAGACAACAACATGTTCCTTTCATACGTTCTGTACATGAAAGGATGAATTGATGATATTCCCTTTGGCTCGATTCTCCAACTCTTTCAACGCTATGAGTTTACGATCCAAATTCCAAAGAATTTGAAACAAAGCGTGTTGCATGATGCATATATTTTTTAAAAAGACGTGTTCTTCGAAGCCTAAGCTAGAAAACAATGCAGTCAAATGCATTCAAGATAATTATTTGATCTATGGAAGACAATCTCCACAGAAAGGTAAACTTTTCATTTTTCAACATCCATTAGGCTATAATACAAATCTCATTAAAGTGTAAGTGTGTCTTCTTATCTACGGTTTATGAATTTGCATTTAATGTCATCTATCTGTCATCTGCATGTGAGTCAAACTTCTGTAAGGGCTTTCTTCATGAAAATGATAATTTTTTGAATATATCTCAGTTTCTATTATATTCTATTTAAGGAAAGGAACTTAATCACAAGCATCAATACTCTTTTTTACTGCTTCTCGTTCACCTGCCAGCACCTCATGCAACTTCATCTTCCGATCGTTTTATGATCAAATTTTACCCAAACTTAGCCATATTACTTGGGTGGAATTTTATTTCACGTTTTATTTTCTCATTGGTATAAGAAACAATGAATCTTAACTGGCAGAGTGCCACAAGATTGATAATTTTTTGGGGGGGTGGTACTATATGGCCGCTTTTAGCTTTAAAATATTGGTTTTGCACCTATTGATTTTCAGATCTATGTACTCATACATTTCTTGCTACTAAACAGTGTTTTGATAACTTTGCGAGTCGTACATAATCGTAAGCAACATATAATAACCCAGATTTCAACTCCATTAATCTGCAGCACAATACTAATAACCTGGAGACAGTGTCATTGTGTTAGCCATTCTTTCATTGCTATCAGAGACCGTAACTTCTTCAATCTTTCGAATACTTTCTCCAGAAACTCTGCTGTCAAGCCCGTCATATCATGAAATTTACATAAACTAAGAACCACTTTAGGGACGTCACACACGAACGTTCTCCAGCAGGATGTTGATTAGCTTGCTAGCCACGGATGTCTAGCACTAAGCTCAGTGTTTGCTGTTAAATTGCTTATGTCAAAACGCTCTTATTTACTGCTGTCAAATGATGGCCAGTCAGTGCATAATTCGTTCGAAGATGTTTGATATTCCAAGACGCCCCTCAGTGTGGACTCCGCTAGTTAAATAAAGAATCCTGTTCTGATTTTGGATCAAAGAGAGTGCAACAAAATTATTGCCACTGCATTGGCATGCAAATAACTTTCATTAATCACTAGACACAAATAATATAAATGTCCAGCTAAATTCCACTCCATTTTTGAAAAGAGAACTTTTCGCAATAAAATATATGACGTATTTTGACTCTATCTATAACTTTTGGCTGAAAAGTCGGGCTTAAAAATGCTTCTTATTGATTCCATTTCAATTCACGTACATTATACAGTTCTCAGCAGTGAATAAAGCAAATTATCACAACATGAAAAAATGTCAGCTAATGTAGGGAATGTTTTGTTCGGCTAGTGGGTTTCATGCCATGGAAAGTCCAGCTTTCCTCTTTCCAAACAAGCTCCAGTGCTGTTTACTCAATATCATCTGCAATAACCGACTGTTTGCTTTCCGTGAGGGGCTTTCAAGCGAGAGTTTCAGCAACCATCTTTCAATGTCCAAGTTGTTGAGCTCAATTGAAACCTTCACAGTGTTGTGAATAAAATATAGCTTGTCATTGAGTTCCTTTCAAACACTTAACTTATTGCTGCTAAATGCATAGAGCGTTCCAAAATTATTAAGCTCTATTTTGATGTCTAATAGAAAGACCAAGCGAATCCGTGTGATTATGAATATTTGCAATGAAATTTTGTAACGATTTCTTCCTGGATATGTAAAGAAATTAGAGCTTGCAACAAAATCATATTATGACTAAAATATACATAATTTTAATACTAGTTCTTACGTCTTTACATTTCCAGGAATAATTAGTTAGAAAATTATCCAACTTAAAAACATACGCGATAACAATAATTTATTTTTCATCCGAGCCACAAAAGCAGACCGCTAAAAATGTGAATTCATGTCATTTTTATTTGAAATACTGAGTTGAAGAACATCTATGTATAAATTTTACCAAAAAAACATAAAACGTTTTTTGTAGTAGTTTTTTTTAACTTACCACGGGACTTGTGTAGCAGCCCAAGAGTGGGCCCAACGGCTCGTTTCTCTTCAATATTTTTCCTCTCAATAATACTGATCTTTTTTTAATATTATTCAAAGATCTTAGCAATCAAGTAGCACCTGTAAGAAGTCTGCGTTCTTAAGTAGTTTGCTTACTCATACTTTCTTCCTATCTCTTTCTAGCTATTTGTTCACGTGCTTGATGAATACATGCATTTGGAGATCAGATTTTTTCACAAATGATATTATAAATGATATATCAAAAATAGCATACTAGCATTTTTAATCAAAATTGATCAACTCTTTTAAAAAATGCTTAGAAATTAATGGCAGCTGTTTTTCTTTCTGACAATACAATCACAGTAAAACGATGGTCTTTTACAAACTGAATAAATTAATAAGCACGTAATTGCTCTTCGTCCTGACCTTACATCAACTCTGCTCATATTATTATGCACTGTGTTGGACGTGACTTCAAACCTTCAGTTGAAAGCCAAAAAAATAAAGCCTATCTTGCACATTCTCTTACGCTGAAGGATTTAGATGAAGAATTTTATCGTCCTTATATCTTATTGTGTTTGACTTGCAGGTTTTTGTCTCCTTTGAACACTATAACGGGTATCGACTTTTTCACATTTATGAGACATATTTACTCGATTAGTGCTTCTCTTTCTCATTGAATGATCAATTCAAACGCACACAGGCAGAAAAATCTTTGCGAAGTTGTATTTACTCAGAGTTGTGCAGTATACAATTAATATTCTTCAAATTAAATTTTCATTACGCTCTTATTAAAGGATAATCGACTGAAATGGAGTGCAAACATGTTTTCAATTTGAATATCGAACAGTGAATTTTCAGAACATAAATCATGTCAAAGCCTCCGTCTGAAAGAAAAAAGTCTTAACTGTTTTACACGGAAATTTCAAACGTTCTAATAGTTTTATTTTGCATCGTAAAGATAGTGGAGCCAAATTGTCATCTATCTTTGTAGGTCACAAGCACAGAGAATCGCAGGGCTTTTAGGCAAACAAAAGTTCAGGTACTAACTAAAAACTGCGTCACGAAAATCTTTGTTGTGTCTCTTTCAATAGTAAGGAATGATCGGATTTGCTTTTGTGTGAAGAGAGAAATTGTGTCGCAATACAAGAAGTAAACTTTTCGTACACAAATATTTTGGAGCAAATATATAGGTTCGTGCTGTGTAAATACAGGGTCAGGCAAAATGATCTGACACATTTAACCTACAAATTTAAGCCACAAATGTGTCAGATCATTTTGCATGACCCTGTACATTTATTATTCGATTGGGGTTTCTTTCATCCGAAACTATGCACGACCAAAGGCCTGCGTGTGTGTGTTCGTGGATCTTTTAAAAATACATTTGGCCTTGAGTTGTTTACTGAGCAGATGGCATCTTGAAACAGATTTCTAAAGCAAATACTTGCAAAAATTTGATTCATTTCTGCGGTTTCAATAAAGCTACCTATATATTACGATGTGATGTTTTTGTTACTAGGTGCTCCATCAAAACATTCATATTTTGATTGAATTCCTATTGCATTCTTACAGTATTTTGGCGTTGAGCTGTGTGTTGTTGATGAAGTTCTTTGCCTTCCTTGCTGCTTTCATCAGAGAACAACAGAAATAAATGTTTTTTCTTAGAAATCCGTTTGAAAAATACGTAAACAAGATTTTAATACATTTTAGGTGACTAACAAGTCATTGTTTCAAGTATCATACATTGTAGGGATTTTTAAATGGGCACCAAATATAAATTACATTTTTTTCTTCGTTATTGGGTACTAATTGTGCTCCATTAACATGATAGACGCGGAGGTACCGTGCATTCGTGTTCACAATAGCAAACTCTATTCTAAAAAAATCGCTCGATCTCGCCCAGCTAATGCAGTACAGGGCTAATTCGTAGATATGTAGTTGTGCTCACAGATGAATGACACCTTGTGAGTAACTTGTAAGTAGAGATGATGATCATTATCATTCCATTATTTAGAAAACCATTTTTACCACGATAGTTTTTGATATTTTTTATAGTCATTACTGTTAGTATTATTATTATGATATGATTTTCGACGACTAGTTGGCTGAGAATTAGAAGAAAAACACAGTGATCCAATTTATAGCATCATTATGATTTGATGTTAATAAACTGTAACGGGTATTTCAAAGGAAATTATTTAGATATATTCACAGTATCCTAAACAACTTTTCAAAACAAAATTTCTTTGGGAAAGTATTTTGCTTGACGCATATTTGCATCTTTTACAATGAAATTTGCTACTGATATTCCTGCCCTATATTGATTCAGTTTCAATTCCTACGATAGCCCTGCGGTTTTATGAGTTTTTGTATTTAGAATTTCAAAGAACTGTTATTGTTTGGAATGTTTGAGTTTGAAGCAGCGTATCAAACTCGAAACAAAAGGATTAGTTTAAAGCGTATGTTGTTTTTTTGAGGTTCTTTTTTTCTGTGTATTATTGACGCAGACACAAGAAACGTCTTTTTAGCATCATGTTGGTACACAAGAGGGGCAGAAGTTAGCAGTGAAATAACCATAAATATTTTACAGTGTTAATTTGAAAAAAATAAAAAAGTGTTCTCAGTCATCGATTCAAAGAGAAATGATATATGATTTTAACAGAGGAAAAATTACTTGGTTTAGAATTATATTGTTAAATCTGACAGTAAATATGGCAGCAAGATGAAAATATGATGTAAAATATTTATTCAAATATTGCAGTGAGTGTTGCAACAAGAGCAAAATATGATGTGGCAACGGTCAACTCTTCAAAAGTCATGTATCTGTTTTTTTTATTCATGTTCTATCCTCGTGCATAAAACTTCCTGTTGCAATATGGCGTCAAAAGCTCATGCAATAAATTCACGTTTCCGAAAAAGGTGCGCTAGCCACGAATTTTTCTTTAGGATTTACGTTAAAACTTCGACCTGATAATGGAGAGGCTCATCTTTGTTCGGACAAGTTTCTTATCAAAGACTTAGCGAGTTTGAAAAAGGAACTGCAAAATATCTCTGACTTTAATAGTACTGAAAAGTTATTCTTCGTATTTAGTTAGGAGATTTGAAAATGTGATTTTATTTACAAGGGTTTTACCATGTAAGGGATGTCAAAATTTGGTGGCATGAATATTTACCGCAGGATATTGTGTATGTAGTAAATAGTTTTGTTATTGCTGGCAAACGAGCAGGACTATATGTAGTTTTATTAAAGAAGTAATTTTATCAAGGGTAATGTGTTATTGTTTTGTATGACAGTAGTTCTGGATTCATCGTAAAAAGTATTGATATAAGTACCCATAAATAATTTTACAGGATGCGAACCGTGTATGAAAGAATATTTAACAAAGTAATAACTGTATATATCGAATCAGGATATTCGAAGGGCTTAATTTGTAGTAGTCATTTAGGAATGACCTACAATGAAATAATGACTCATAGATAAATTGCTAGTAATTTAGTGTTGACAAATACGTCTTCATTTACGGAGAGAATCAATATAGAACAAATATAATAAGTATTAACAAATATATTAATGGTTTTCCCTCAGCGTGAGCTTTCAATTTTACTGACCTAGTTTACTGAAGGATGAAGTTAGTAAAAAAATCTTATTCCTGTATTTCGAGACTTGACTGTATACATCGACTGTATTTGTTCAGTATATTTCTATTTTAAAGAAAATGCAAGAGATGGAAATATGGAATTTTAAAATTTTTAGTGCCTGCTCGATTTTTTGATTAAAGTAATTAGCCTATGCAATTTTAATTGCAATGTGAAAGGTTTTATTTAAAATAAGAACATCCATAGCTGGATCATCAAAGCATAGTTCCATGAAAACTATTTGTTTCATCATAATTTTAGTCACAGTTTACTATACTTACAAGGCTTATTATTAAAAATTACAACACAAGTAGAGTAAGACGGAAAAATAACCCACTTAATTTCTTGCATTTTGAAGACGCCGTTTCACTTTAAGGATACTTACTCTGAACTCTGAACAAGTAATGCTTAGTATTTCATATTGAACGACTTGGGGCACAACGTCGGATAAAGGGAACCCATTGAATAAATTTTGTCGAATGAGTCGGTTGCCGGGGCCGGAGGTCAGGGGATGAGGTTTTCTATCTTCCTGCAAACCTGGAGGGGGTGTTGACCCAGGTTTTCATTTCAAGGACACGCTTGTATTTTTGAGCTTGTATGGAATCATGAGGAAACATAAAAGTAAGAATGGTGTATTGAAATACCTGGATTTGTTTAAACTGGGTTGAAGAAACTACTAATATCAGACTATTCCTAAGCATTATTATTAAGTTTGAATTAATAAACTGCTAAAAATTATAATTATTGTTGCTCATTTCCTTCTCTTTTACTAGCCTATATTTTTGCTTCTCCTTTTGATTCTACTTTCCTGTCCTTTGCATTCATACACAACTTCTAATTCGTTTCAAAGATATTTAGATTAACCTTTTCACTGTTTGTTCTAAAAATCTCTAATAATTTCAAAGTTCTTTTATATTTTAAAAGAAATGCTGAGGTGAATGATCATTTCATTTGCTATCAGTTAAACGTAGCGCTCTTATTAATTAGTTTGTTTAGTATTCCTACCATTTTTCTTAATCCCAGATGTCGATAATGATCGATACTATTAAATCTACAGCTAATTAAGCAAATCTCACGAATTAAGACAGATTGTTTAACCTCAATATGACCTTCCTTGCTTAAGTTTTTCAGTGCATCTCTATACGACTAAATCAACATGGATCGAATTCTGGCTGACAAAACTGTGTTATTTCGACTAATTTAGATCGGGACAATCAGGATCGACCGTCTCTGTGGTGTTGATTAGGTGCGACTACAGCTCTAGGGGGAACAGAATTAAGTGTGATGACACAAATTACGGGAGAACTGAGACGCAAGAGAACATTTCATTTACGCCAAAGACAGAGTTTTTGTCGCAACTTTTCATTCTGTTTTATGTCGAGGAAAAAATATTTCGAGAATTTTTTTAATATATCTATGTGCTAGTTAATCAACTAATACTGAAAAAAATTCGCTCAACGCATATTTCAATTCCATTTCGTTTCAAGAACGGAACCTGTTGAAGACAACGAATAATTGTGATAGTGAGTTTTATAGTAAGAGGGAATTTCTTGCAGCATTAGTGTCAAAAACCTCAAACAAAATAACATAACTCAAGATTCAAATATAGTTTAAGAACTATTGCAGATATAGTTTTAAGAAAATTGTGTATTAGAATGGTTGATTAAGTAAAGCAAGCAAATAATTTATATATAATTGAAATTTGTCAACATCCCGAGTAGAATTTAGTTTTCATCCAAATTTTCTGAAACTTTTGGTTGATTTATTGTTTCGTCGGAGAACCTTACAAGTTGCCGCCCCAACACGATCTTTTATACTTGTATGTGAAGCTCACTCAAAGTTTACAGAACTCTAGACGCGAGGCTTTTCTTTCTAAAATCCAATGAAAACCGAGGCCGAAAAATGTAAGCAGCCAGATTGCTTTTGATTTTTGCTCAACTACAGAAGAAACAGAAAAAGTTAGAGCCACGAGATTAGGAACGTATCGTTTCGTTGGACATTTTTCTTCAGTAACACTACAGCTTGAGTTTAACTAGGGTAGAAAAATAGAAACTCAGAAATAATTCACAATTACTGAGAAATAATAGTAAATTGTTTTCAATAACAAACGCTTCTAGAGAAGCCCCAATGGCATTTGAAACAATGGCATTAGAAATTTTTTATAACTAGTGATGCAGATTTATTGAAAACAGAGGTAAAATGGCCCAATATTACAGCACAAAACTCTACACTTAAAAGGAATAGCAGGTTAAAAAACACCAAGCTGTAACCTCTTCCTCTACCACAGAAGGAGTCCTTTTTTGCATTGCTCTGACATTTACAACATCACATCTTGCATATCGCAATTATTTATTAGGAGCATGAAGCCTCAGAAATAAGTTCGATATTTATTTCCAGTCACTTTATATTTAGTCACCTTCTGCCACTAAGTAACGTAAACATATTTTTTAGAGACATAACGACTTGGGTTACTAATATTGAACATCCCTACTCTTTCCTGCACGTGATACAACGGAAACTATCATTCTACACTATGAAATATTTTCTTGACGGGCTAATGTTTATTAAAACGAAGTCAACTGGGCATAGCGAGTGCCCTAAACTTGCAATGATGCCTGTTATCATGCATTAAGATTACATAGGTGTAGAAAATTTAAATAATAATTGGTAAGTAATTATGAGTAAAACAAACATTTATGTACTCAATAGTTAGGCCATTATATATTTTTGGTACTTGCATTAAATAGGCCTAACGGTCCTAACAGATGATATACATACATATGATACTACATATCTACGGTAATTACACCTAATATTTAAATAACCAAGATAGCAGGTAATAAAAATCTACGTTAATTGGACTTAATATTTAACTACTTAATTGTTGGGACACCGTAATTTTATGGTATTAAAGTAACATATAAAAACGTAGAAGATCGAATGACACAAATCTACCGTATTTATGCCTAATATTTGGGTGCTCATAGGTTGGTGTAAGGCAATACTAATTATAAGAAACAATCGATGGTTCAATTCGACCGTCATGACATATTCAATGAACGTAAAATAATGAGATGTTGGGCATTAACTTAATGGAAAAGACACGGGAAAGCAGAATACGAAATATTGTGATGAAACTGTGTTAATATACATTTACATTTCGAAATATGCCAACTATGGCCAAAAATTTCATTTATTTGTCACATTCCAGCCGTAAAGAAGTGTGCTGTTCCTTACATGGCAAATATGGATGGAGAGAACGTGATATGTTTCTTCCATTTGTCAAAGAAGGCAGTAAGTTGTAATTGTTCTGAGGAGAGAAAATCACTCACACCCACAAAAAAATTATGGAAATCTTACAGTACTCGAGCTACTATTCTTACGCTGTGAAAGTCATTGCATTTGATGTCATTTCTCATTAAAAAATTGAATTTGAGGAGCCCAGTCGAGTGCCGGGTATATCTCCATGAAAGACTTAGATGGACAGGCCTGATGTTATACCTTGTTCCAGTTCACCTAATTTGGAACACCTTGGCAGAACTCCATCTGGTGTTCTTACGTAGAAATAACTCAATTATCTTAGTCACTGTTTATTGGTCATGGGAGCAAATCAACGAATTGAAGAGCTTGAGAGAACGAATTTTTTGGGATCGTTGTCCTTCGAATCACGGCGTTGGAAATGGCAAGCGTAACGGGGCCAGCAGTCTTACATGGGATTAACAACCTTGAAAAAAAGCGTTTCGAGGTCCCAGAGAACTTGCAGAGGGCACTTTAGCTCTGGCAGAGAATTGACCAGGTTGTCGTTGAGAGCGATGCAATGAACTTCAAATAAACTTGGAGCCTACTATAGTTGATGAAGGAATTGAACTTTTGAAAAACGAAAAAATTGAAAAATTGAATTTTTCAAAGCTTTCTAAGAATGTCTTGAAAATGCTTCCTACCTAGTAACAAGAATACGAAAGAATTTTTAAAAATTAGCAATTTGATTTATTTTCCCGGAGACAGCTTCTTTATTGCCAAATGTTTATTTTACTCTTTCATGTTGTATACATTGGTTGGTGTAAAGTCACTTTATCATTTTAAATATTTAATGTAATTTATTTTTTATTTTTCCCCTATAAGAGATACAAAGTTTTTGTAACTTTATTTTTTATACTTATGATATAGCTGACTTTTGGCTCATACTACATTTGGTTGATTTTGTTCTGCATTTTATTAAAAAGAAGTTAATTCTTAGCTTCCAACCTTGAGAATGTGTATTCAGTGAGAATGGAGTATATACAAAGTTTTTCTGCCTCATTTATTCCGAAAATTTTTGCCTGTAATAATGGCTTTGAGTTAACTCCTATTTGCCCTACAATTATTACATTATTCTATCTAATTTTACTATTCCAGAAACTTTAAAGTGCTCTGAAGTAATTTTAAGTATGTTGTTAACTGTTAAATTTGCTTTCTTCACTTTTGAGAATACTTGAAAAACTTTTTAAAGGTTTGCATGGAAATTTTAAACACCTCTCACTCTTATATTGTACATACATATTCTGTATATACATTTCATTATATTTTATTATATATTATTATACATCATTATATTATAAAGAAATTATATATATATATATATATTTAATTTCGATGATGATATTATGATTTAACATTTCTCTTTCAATTGATTGGATAATATATTTGTTTACTCTTTAATATGTATTTTGTAGAACTAAGTTCGCTTTTCCCCACAATATCGTAGAATCTTTCAGTCAATGAGGTACTAAAAGGTAATATTAACGACGCACTGATTTATTGTTCTGATGTAGGAACATCTAATAATTTTTTTTGTCTATTTCACACTCTTATTCATTCATCACTCCATTTCTTTACCACATTAACGATGATTAAACTGAAAAAAACATTTTAGTTACAAGTGTACTATTTTCCTGCCAGAAAAAATAGATGGAACGCTTTCAAATATGGTTTAGCCGTTATCAAAAGTGGCAAGAC
>VCRD01005965.1:0-15078 GCA_006783055.1 Trinorchestia longiramus
AGATGCAGATACGACCGCCTTCTTGGCTGCTGAGCGTGTCATATACGAATGCATGGTGTTTTTTTTTTGTTTTGTTTCAGTGTTGTGTCACGTTCGAGCTTAGAAGGGAAAATCAAAGGAACCTTTGCCCGACATATGTTACCATTTAATGATTAATTGTGACTTGGGTAACGTCGTGCATTGGACTCAGTATGGATACTGAATTATATATGTAGAGTGAGAGGGAGAAAGGACGAGAGAGGAATAGAGCGAGAGAGAAGAGAGAGAATGCCCTTTAAAGGTGGGTTGGGGTAGATGCTTTGGAGGGAAAGGAGGGAAGGAGGGAGGTGGAGAAGTGGAGGGAAGTTGTTCATAGCGACACATAAGTGAGGTTACTTGCGCTAGGCAAGTACGAACCCGGTGGGAGGGGAAGGAGGTAGCGTTCATACCTATTCAGAGATGGTCGGTCTAGAACAAAGAACAAAGATGGCCTTCCTTTTGTACACAAATGTTGTTTTTTCTCCTTCCTCTTCTGCTTGCAACGAGGAGAGTTATTCTTGCATTTGCCATGGACTTGTTTGGATTTATTCAAACTTCGATGGGTGATGAATTTGGGATTACTACCTCTTTTTTTTTTTTATTAAACCAGTACATAACATAAAATGTTATGTTATTAGGAATGCAATGGCCTCCACTAGCGTAGTCCACTATATGCCAGTGCACGTCCTGTTTACAGTAGTCCTTGGTTTGAACTGTATGCTAGTGTAGGCATATTGAAAAGATAATCACGCGTGTCATTTCAGATGCCAGTATTATGTCAAATAGTATTTTAATTTTAAGTTAATAATTAGTTCTGTAAACTTAATTTGTGATTTGTTCTCAGATCACGGCTTCAATAAACTCAACTTCCAACGACCTCGTCATTTATCCTACGTGATACGCCTAAGTCCCGGACATTGATATTTGTGATTTGCTGGCGGAGTTGTGTGCCAGTGATATTTGGTGGAGGACGGAGACTTGGCTGCATCTTCACAACGAGAGAGCGGGCCAGTAGCAGTCCCTCCGTAATAGAGCACCAAGTCACACTGTAAGGTCTCAAAGTAACATTATGGTCTCATAGTCCGACAAACAGGGAAGCTCGTTTTACGCTACCTAATAATGTCGATTCATGAGTCAACACACGGCGGTGCCAGACCAAGAGTGCGTCCACTCCACATACTCAAGAACAACGTAGAGGCTCTTCACACCGAGTTGGAAGACCTTACCTCTTTTGGAGGCCCAGATACAGAAAATGAACTGGAACTACAAAACTACGGCCGTGCTTTGAGACAGTCCCTCGCGAAACTGATAAAAGCGAGAGGAGTTCTCGCGGCTAGATACCCCAGCCAAGGCTCCACGGACTCGGCTCGTGAGACAGAAAAGGCCCGAAAACAGGGTGCCCGCACCGTCAAGAACCAGCTCTTGATGATAAATGCAGAGCTACGAGCCCTAAAGCTCGACACTTTCTTCCTACTATCAGGAGCATCCGGACTACCGACGTCAGTGGCTCCCTCCGCCACTGGCACCCAGGATCTCGATCTCGAGGATATTCCTGAGCATTCAAAAGAAGAAAATAGAGCAAGAAAAGGATTATTTTGTAGGATTTGTTCTAGGTTTCTACCAGTGGTGTTTGATGACTTAGCTGGTTCCCACAGTGGATTGTGGGCATTAAAATCCCCCACTATGACGTGGGTGGGCAATGGCTGGTCAAAGTAGTGTACGAATTCCATGGTAGTTATTGTCCTATTGTGGTTATAGATGCATGGAATTGAGAGAAAAAAATTATTTTGCTTGTACAGTGTTTTACTCAACTCCCCGCCCATGAAGACGCCCATCAACCTCCTGGGATCGTCGCATAGAGCTCACCATCACCCTTACTCTTAGAATGTTAACCTTAAGAATTTGAAAAACCAATGTACTAATGTCTATGTACTGTGTACTCGATTGGAAAAAATATAAAAGAAAGATTGTTACCCAAAACTTCTAGAAATCCTTGATTGAAAGGAGTGAGGTGTAGTTCTGTGAATACTATGTCTGATCCTACTAGAATTGCAATCCTTTCACCAACCTGATCAGCTGCTTTATGTCTATACAGTATGACCCAAAAAAAAGTTTACTCAAGTTTAAAATGTCATAACTTTTCAACGAATTGAAATATTTTGAATCTGTTTGCTTTGTTCGACGTAAAATATAATTTTCTATCTGTCTCTGCACATTTTTAAAAATACTTAGCCATTCTATAACATTTAATAGTTAAGTAATAGGAACAAAAATGAAAGTTGCGCAAGAATTGCTAATTAAAGTTTATGAACCCCTATAAATAAAACAACAGTATCTGTACATCGTTTTTCACTTAAACAACCTGCATTTAAAATAATAGTCAGAGAAGCATTCTTTATTGAACACAATTGTCTTTACTATCCCCTTCCTTCTACTTGATCGCCATTCCTATTTACGCAAAACTTAGCTCTTTTTCTCATGCTTTTCATTACTTTTTTCACACGATGTGGATCATCTTTTAAAATGTTAACCTCTACCGTGATGCGCATCCTCAAGTCATCTAAATTGATTGGAGTTGCATACACTTTGTTTTCCAAATGACCCCATAAAAATAATCACATGGTGTTAAATCAGGATTTCAGGGAGGCCATTCGATATCATGGCCCACAGCAATCATGCGGTTTTGGAAGATTTCCAACAAGCGTTCCTTTACAATTAGTGATCTGTGAGCCGGTACTCCATCTTGAACCCACCAATAAGGATTCAGTCTGTTTCCACATGCAATATTTAATTGGGGGATAATTTCTTGATTCAGATGTCAAGATATTTTTCCCCATTCATATTTACATCTGTAAAAATCGGTCCAATTATTTTTCCATTTTCACAAATACCGATCCAAAGTGACAATTTTTCTCTGAAATTATTCTTTTCCCAGGTATGATTTTGTGGTGGATCATTTTTTGGAGCCCAATGTCTGTGAATCTGCTTGTTAACAAATCTATTCATACAGAAAGCCGCCTCATCTCCAATGATAATTTGTTCTGAGAAATGTACCGGCTTTCTGATAAATGTTATGTAGTGGCTACGTATTTTTTAAAATGTGCAGAGACTGATAGACAATTATATTCTACGTCGAATAAAGCAAACAGATCCAAAATATCTTAATTCGTTGAAAAGTTGACATTTTAAAAATGGGTATACCTTTTTTTGGGTCATACTGTATATGGCAGTGTAGTTACCAAATCTTGGTTCTGATCTGGGAGTAAACCAAGTTTTATTTAGGCATGCAATATGGGATTTAAGTAAGAGGCAGGTTTATTGCTAATTTGTTTATTATTAATCGTAAAGATATGAAACTTTGTACATATATAGAAAAGAAAAAAGATTTTGTTCGACAGTTTTTGATTTAACGCATAGAAAACGAGTTACAAAAAGAAAACGTAAAATTTTAGGGGAAATTCCGTAGACTTTTCTCTTTCAATACTCGACGTACAGACTCGTGTGACGGCTCTTTAAAAAGAGGTACCTAAAAGCTCTCTACAGCTTAACGGAGAGACATTTTTGAATTGTTTTTTGTTTTATAGATATTTAACTTTCAAAAGTATTTTTTATAATTTTTAGGATTTTTTTACTTTCATTGGCTATATGTTTTGATCTAATTACAATATTTTAAATGTCTACGTTTATCTCTCGAAGGCTCTGTTCTTTCTAAAGAGCTCTCGCGCGAGTCTCTACGTCAAATAATGATGGAGGCTCCCGAAAACAAAGTTTTTTAGGATAGGCAATTTTTGTTTGCTGATTTTATTTTTTTGGAACCCAAAGGTTTCGAGGTCTTCCTTAGGTCATGTGCTATGTATCAACTGGGTTAGGATACTGATAGACCATGAGACGCTTTAGGACTGCAGAGCGGGAGAGTTGAGGTGTTTTTGGATGTGGAGTGCCGTGAAGATTAGAATCCGCCGGGGTCGTAGCTGCAGGAAGGTTCGTCATGGGAGGTCCTCTTCTTTGCTGGTGGTTCCTTCACCGGAGTCGTTTCCGTCTTTTTTCTTGCCTTCATAGCAGTTCGTGGAATGAGTACAAGAGCCCACGGACATTCCTCAGGTTGTGTTGAAGGGCCGTGACAGTCGAAGCAAAGACAGTCGAAGGTAGGCAAACTTGGTCTTGAGGCACGTCCGCCAGAGCTTGTTGTCGATGGAGTCATTCTTGTTCTGCGTCTGGTTGAGGAGGCATCTGCTGAGAAGACTTGGTTCGGTCAGGGACACGAAGACTTCCAGTACATGGGTCAGGAGATTTTTCGAGAGGCCAGACAAGTAGAGGTGCTTGGAAGAGTGGAGCGCAGGTGTAGTGTCTTCTGCCTCAGCTCTCTTGACCCAGCACCATGACCAGGGCTCCCACTCAAAATGTTCAGATAAACCTAGATTAAACATAAAAACAGATTCGTTTAAAAAAACCTAGAAGTGTTACTTTAATGAGAAAACAATAAAAGTTAACTTACGTGAGTAAAAACGATGTGGTAATGCTGATTTTATTCCTGTTCCTCCTACCAATTCTCTTCTGCAGCGCAAATATCGACATTAAGATGACTTTTCTGTTGTGCAAGGCGCTTTTCATTACGCTGGTGACATCGTTGATCATATGAGCTCATACTAATTCCGGTTTAGGTTTCCAATCGTGACAGGTTTTTTTACTCCTTGACAATGCTTGTTTAGCCAACAACCTATCCTTAACAGTGTCTGTTTTCAGCGAGTTTGATTGTTTTGTTTTGACATGATTTACAAGTGAAAATATTCTTTCTACTGATGCTGATGAGTGTGGCAGAACAGTTAGGTTGGTCATGAAGTCAGAAAGTATTCCGAAATTTGAGTTGTCTAATCCATCTTTGATCTAATGCAGAGAGTACCAGAAATCAAGTATAGATTTATTCGACACCGACACTTCTTTGAATTGTCGAAATAGCCTCCATTTATTTTTCATGGTAAGCAATTCCTCCTCGAATGAGATAAGATGCTTTTGTTGCTTGCATTTTAACCCCTTTAGCAATATTGCGGTTATGAAAGGCTTCTTACACACTTGTATCAAATGATCAGTGTGAGCAAATGGCATATGATGCTCCTCGGCTATGAAAGCAGAGATCATCAGTTCTGCCTTTGCCACCTCTTTGTTTTTTGTAAGTTTCGGTTTATTGACAAATATATCTAACTTCGTTGTTGATTTCGCAGATTTCATATTATTCTCGTGTATAGCAGTCTTACTATGCGATAACAACATTGACTTATTTGCATTTCTATTTTTGTATCACAGCATGTGCAGTAACTACAGCCCTTTTCACTTGGACCTTCTTTAAGCCACTTTTGCAAAATCTCGTCCTTTAACCATTGATCTATGAAAGATTGCTTATACCACTTTTTAGACATCTTTTTTGAAGGGCTAGCCGTTTTGAATACCAGTGCGGCTGAAATATGAAAATTAAATATCTATAATAAATTTCTAGACACTTTTGATGAATGCACAATCAGTTTTATGATCAAAATGCGCGTCACGTCACTGCACCGAGCCAAGCAACACAAGCTCACCAAGAACTGAAGTGGAGCGCCGGCAATGGCCAGGCGTGCAAGTTCGTAAGATACACGTTCGTTACTCGTTTTTACGGGCGAGAAACAAGTTGAACACGTTCTACCCCATCCGATAGGCATAGTTTTGCATCTGATATACTTTTGCATACGGTGTAGAAACCTAAATTCTTAGCTGCATTATTCAATTTATTCCAGTTAATGATGAATTTACTGTCTGGAAATACATGTCTACACATGGAAACCTTGCCCGCTGAGGGCCTACCTTAGTCTTAAGACCGTTGGTTCAGAGTGGTCTGACGACGTAAGATTAGCTCCATAGTCTCAAACTGCGCACGCAATCTTCGTTTTACCCACGCCAAGCAAGATCAGGGATATTCAGCATCTTCGCCTAATGTGAACATATGCCTACATAATAGCTACTTAGCGCTCCGGCACGTCACCGCCCTCGCACCCCCACCTTGGAAGGTCCCCTACTTGGTCGTTGACATAAAGGGCTAAGTCCATCCAGCTACACTGTCGTTTGACATCTCAATAATATACATATTGTATGGTGTCTCCACGCCTACAGCCCCTTTTTTTAATTTTTACTACGACGTTTACGGGATCGAACCCTTGACCATAGGGTAGGAGTGTTAACCACTGCACTAAGGGCTAAATTTACTGTGACTTCAAAAAACCCAGATTTAGCGATATTTCAAAAATTAAACCTAGCAACCCAGGAGGGGTCGAAAAACCAAGATCTGGATGGAAAAACCCAGGAGTGGGAGCCCTGACCATGACTCCTGTCCAGGGGGCAGTCCATGTGGCGGGGCTCTTCGTCAGTGCATCGGGCGTGGTAGCAAATTGCAAGAATCTTCTTCCGAAACTCAGCCACAGAGTCGCCAAGGGTGTAGGAACGGATGTTCTGCCCGTAGTGCCGTGAAATTTTGTCAATGTCGGCATCTGTCAGGCAATATTTCCCGGCCAGTTTACTCCGCATGACTTTCCTTCCCTTCTTGGTCTCCTGAAGCACTCGGACGTCCTTCTTGAGTTGGCGTAGTAGTTGGACGTAGGACGTCCTACCCACACGGGGCCCCTTCCACCCCTCCCACACCCCTTTCCCGTTCGCGTACAACCCAAAAATTTGTACGGAACCTACGCAAGATGTTTAACTTTCATCGTCTGTAAATATACGCATTTGTGAAAATTTTGAGATTTTGGCTAAATGAACCCGCCTGATCCCCTTAAGAGAATATAGTTTTATTTTAAAATTGCTCAGTTTGTTAGAAAGGCTGCAATTCCACTGTAATATCTTTAGTTCTTTGTTTTCAGACATTTTGAAGGTTTATCTGTGGGTTTAGTGCTGTGCATTGTGCGAGAATGTTTTTCAGAAGCATGTAGGGATTTATTCTGTTGCTGAGGATAAAATTTGGGCATTAGTCTTGTGTTTTTTCTTGGGTTTGGTGTTACTAAGATGGGGGAAGGTATCACTTGAGTTGTTGGCAAGGCTAGAGTGGTCATTAGGTTAGAAGGGTTAGAGCAAGCATTATGTTGAGGTTGAGCTGTATACGGTCTTTCCTTGTTGGCAGAAGTGTTCAGCAATTGAGACTTGAAAGTACCTTCAGAAATTTTTCTTATTAGTTCTTTTAAATTCAGATCCTCATTTTGACGAGTGGCAGCTGCGAGTGTTCTTAATAACAACTCAACTAATTGAGTTACAGTGACATTTGGAGATGTTGGAGTGATAAGTTCATTTCCAGTCTGAGTGACAACAGAGACAAGTTGTAGAGGTTGTGCTTGACAAGAGTATTGAACCTTACCATCAGATAGGGTCACCGTTGAAATGTTCAAGGTTTGATCAGAAAGAGGCTGCACCAAGGAAGTCCCTCCTGGATGCAAGACCTGCTTTGCATCATCCCTATTGAAGAGCTTTTGAATTTGTAACTTTTTCTACTTTCCTAGCTTGTCTGATCTTGGGACAACTTCCACAATTTGTAGTGTGGTTACAACTGCAATTGCAACACGAGTATGTACTTGGGGAGGAACAACCTTTACTACAGTGGGAACCACTGCACACAACACATCGGGAGGCAGCTCTGCAATTTATAGCACTGTGTCTACACCTCTGACAGCGGAAACACTGCTATGGTTTACCTACGTATGTATTTACTCGGTACTACTGGTATCCAATCCGTACAAACTGGGACATAGTGGTACTATTGAATACCGCCTAGAAAAAGGCAATTACTATTTTATCTTTAACTTTGTATATACGCTCAACTGTCATTCCTTCAAAGCCAACATCAATCAGTGGTTCGGTTAATCAAGGCCCGATCGCTCCTACTGAAGTGGTTTGGTTGGCTGGCAGGCGACACTTGACCTTCCATGCTCCAATCTCTGGAACCCTCAGGAATGGTGAAACATCCTCATTATGTTTTTTCATTGTGACAATATTTCTATCTAGATTTTTTTATGTTGGCTATTCCTTCCTTCCCAAAGGCAGAATTGACCAAAGCCTTACTAAGTGCCAAATCATTGGGTAGGAATTTTCTGTTTGTGGAAGCATCCTCCATTTTGGGTTACACCAATATAATAGTGGGATTAGTTGGGTTATTGCTCTGTGGCATCTTTCCACCATTGTGCTCAGTTGGAGTAATGAAATCCCATTGTTCAGATGAAAACCCCTCAAAACTATGGACCTCCAGATTCAAATTTTTTATTGATTAATTCAATAGCTTGTATGGGGGACAGAGAAAGCTGCTGGTCATCCAGTAACTCCCCAGTGTCCCCGATTTGCGGGCAGAGCCCATCCGATATCATGACTTGACTTGAAGATAGAGGTTGAGAAAGAGTAGGGGGAATAATCTCTGCTGAGGAATCTATGGAGGACCAGGCATCTGAATCTCCCCCTGATGAGGAGACAGAACCCGTCCCCCTTCTCTACCTTTTCTTACGCATGAAATGCTAATAATACAATACGAATGTAAATATGAATGCGTTAATAGATAAAGAAAAATAGAGATATTTGAATGCCGAAACCTGGACATAGTTTTCAGCTGATTTTCACCTAAGAGTCGGACGATATACCATCTAACCACCTCGTTCGCTGGTCTCCAATACTCCTGACTCCAGTATCTGAAAACGATGCATTCCATGAGGTAGGCTTCTCAGTCAGTCGACCTCTTCTACAAGCGCGGACAAAAGAAGCATCTATTCTAGACGAAGGAAAAATTTGCCGCCAGAGTCGTTTCAAAATGAAATTAATTGCTTCCTTGATCAAAAGACACTCAAAATCATAAAGAACATCTTTTTGTTAAAATTTTTCTTGGGTTTCAATAAACACATAGATATATTTCAACGTAATAACCATGTGTTATTAATGAGCACTACTTTCAATTTTTTATCTTGTTTACATCTATTTTGATACACGGGTGAAAATACACAAGGCATACCAAAATTTAGGCATCTGTTCACACATTCACTTTATTTTTTTAGAGTTGTCAGGGGAGTATGGCTCAGATTCTCTCACTTATTATGGAAGTAATTGTATAAGCTCTCTTCAGTGAATCATTTTATTCACTCATATATATATATATATATATATATATATATATATATATATATATATATATATATATATATATATATCTATAATATATATATATATATATATATAATATATAATATATATATATATAATATATAATATATGTATATAACATATATATAGTATATATGTATATATATATGGAACTAATTTTCTAACGTGCTTGTTTTGTATTCATCACAAAACCAAGTAATGCAGGTAAGCACTTCTCAACCAAAAAAAAAGTTTCCTTGACACGGACGTTGGGAAAAGCTTTCTAGAAACGTTTTTTTCAAAATTTCTTCAATATCTGAGCTTAGTCCATGACACAATGTTAAAAACATCTCTTAGGTCTGGGAACACATTCACTAATTTCAACTTCACCATATTTTACTGAAGTTCTTTCCTTTACTTCACCAACGCTGTCTAAAGCGGGATAATTAATATTATTATATTCCCAGTTTAACTGCCGCTGTCTAACGCGGAATCTCGTTGACGCAAACATTGTCATATTCTGCAGTCCACTTTATGTCAACGAGCTTTCTGAAGTAGTGTTTTTTTGCATTTTCCCTGTGTGCCTGACGCTTTATCCCTCTACTCTAAACGTACGGCTCATGCATCACCATCCCAATGCGATTCCCTAATGCTATTATCAACAGTTTAACTGCCATATTTTTCAGCATTGTCGTAACATCAATTTTGCTGATAATTGGCCTCATATAAACACTTGAACACTAGTAGAAATCAAAATATTCCTAGATAACTTGCAAGGATTCCCGTGCACGTTGTTGATTCAGCGCTCGCGTGCACGTCGTGAATTCACTGCTCGCGTGCATGTCGTAGATTCAGCACTCGCATGCACGTCGTGGATTCAGCGCTCGCGTGCACGTCTGAGATCCAGCGCTTGCGTGCATGTCGTTGACTCAGCATTCGTTTGCACTTCGTTGATTCACTGCTCTCGTGCATGTCATCGATTCAGCGCTTGCGTACAGGTCATTGATTCAGCGCTCGCGTGCACGTTATTGATTTATTGCTCGCGTACATGTTGATTCAGAGCTCGCGTGCACGTCGATCATTCAGTGCTCGCGTGCACATAATCACGCGATAAAACCTCACAGGATCACCCCACCTCACAATATCTCAACTTTCACAACAATACAGAATCTCCACGTGCGTACCTCGTTACTGGCATTATGCGCCTCAAAATGGACGGCTGTAGAAGCTATTAGAAGGGATCAAGGGTGGAGTTTGTTTTCTGAAAGAATGGTAGATTCTGTGTTGAATTATAAGGCGAGAATTGAGCGAATGGAGAATAAAAGGTGGGTTAAACAAATTTTTGAATGGAATCTGAGTGAAAGTCTTGGGGAGAAAATTTGCTGGGGGCATGCAAGAAAATTAAAGATTCCGAAGATTGTTCGTGTTGGAATTTGAAGACCTATGGACGATTGGTTATTGAGAAATCATGGAGGTAAAGGACTGGAGTTGGATTGCAATACGTTGAAAAAAGAAATCGAAAAACTAAAAAAAGCATAGTCTGAACAAATGGAAGCATAGTATGATTGGGAAAACTACTCAAATTTGTCATGCCAGTAAGAATGTACCAAGTTTTGAAATGTTTTATGATGGAAGTTTTGGCAGCCAACTCTTGTTTGTCGTCAGATGTAAGGCATTGAATGTGAATAGGCGTACATGGAGGTGGAATGAGGGGAATACAAGGTTATGTTTGCACTGTAACAGAGGAGTAGAGGAAACAGTTGAACATTTAGCCCTAGAACGTAGTAAATATGAACATGAGTGAGAGCCTGATGGATGTGGTCCATGAGCAGTATGGAGAGAACCAGTGGAATGCCAGGTGTGTCATAGAGGACTCTGGTATGAGATATCTTGTAGGGCTGGATGAGGAATGTAACATGACTGTTATGGATGCAATGAAAACTTTCTTAGTGCATGCATGGAATAAGCAGCATTGATGTCCAATAGTCAGTTTTCTTGACTAGAATGTGACTACCTGCTAAGCATGTGGGGCTATTTATGGCAAACTGGATCTCCCAGTGATGCTCTCACTTGGCTGGTTCTTTTGCATTGAATGACTCACGGTGGCCCTAGAGGAATTAGGTTAGACGACCCTGGCTCACAGAAGAAAAACTCTGGGATGCCACTCTGTTTTATGTTGAATATGGGTGTATTAGAGGGAATTAAAAGCCGTTAGTAAGGTCACAGCCAAACGCTGGCCCTAAAATCTAAGTCTAAGTTTAACTTTCAGTCCCATTCTCGATTACATGTAAGATAGTCTATTTTGTTCAGTGTTGGGGTAGATAGCACACCCTATGGTCGGTTTGAAGTTTCTTCTTTTTGATTCTGAACACAGATTGGGTGACACAATCATTTTAAAATTCCGAATATACCCTGTTGAACAATGGGAGCCCCTACTCACAAGGAACATACTGAGTTTCTATTCTAATATTTAGGTTTCAGTTAAATATAGAGACGAGTAGATAGCACGTGTGAGATGTGGTAACAAATACTAAAACGGTGAGAAAAATACTCTCATTTGCGACATTTTATTAAGTAAAATTTTTGATGAATAATTATAGAAGTAAAAAAATATGAACATTTCACCTACATCATTTTTTACCGAAGACATTTATAATGAAAACACAGAAGAAAGATTTGTTAAATTTACACGATAAGTTAACTACAACTTAAAAAACCCTAGATACTGGGTGCAGCAACATAATTTCTTTTTTTATAAGCAGTTCCTTTCAAAAAAAGGATGTTATTTTCCCGCACCCTCTATATACGAAGGATAAGCGGACTGAATGATGTTGAACAGGGATTTCAGCTGGAAAATGAATGCCACTTTTAAAAGTATATACTTGCTCCGTTTTATGTTGAGACCAAGGACTACCGTACACAGGACTAGCACGGCCATATAGTGGACTACGCAAGCGGAGGGCAGTTCACCGAATTCAGAGTCACCAACTGTCACAGAGCTAACATTGTCGTAGCCTACCGCTCGGTTTGAATCGGACATTGTTGTTTGTTTCAGGGCACAAGGCTGCATTTCTAAGTGGATACTGTTTGTTTACAAAGTTGATTGCTAATTATATGTATTAAAAAAGCCGAACAAGTGTGGGATTGTGAACTGTTAGGGGAATTACAACAAGGAGAACAGGCGCCGCGTGTTTCGCCTGCCGAAAGAGCAGTTTGAGAGACAGAAGCGGCTTGATGTGCTTTCACCTCGTGAAAACTTTGTTGTTCATCCAGACAAGTTTTCATTCGAGAGATACACTGGAGTGCTGACCCACCTTTGATCAAATTGCGTGGAGGTTCTATGCGACTTGGAATCCCTCCTAGTATATTCAATGTGCTTGCTTCATGTCTGCGATCTCCAAAACTTGCACCTGGCCCGGCGAAAGTTGAAAACCAACAACTGAGACATTTTCTTCAGAAGGATAAGATTACTTCATTTGATACTTTCAAACCTGAACCTAACCTGCAGAAGCAGAACAAGAACTTGATTATTTCAAGATCGAAAGAAAGGCTTGTGTGTTTGTTCATGACCGACAACTTCAATGAATGCAGCCTGTCTGTGATTGTCGAAAACAAGCCCACTTTGTGTTCACCACTAACGCTCAGTGCGTTCAAGAATGGCATTAGCGTACCACTGTTTAAGACACTTCATCCCAACAATGGTTTGAGATCGATACTCAGTTCGACGAAACTGTGCGCTTGGCAGGCTATGAACTATGACATCCAATTTGACAAAAGGATCCAAATTGTTGTCACTCTTTTTCAAGCTCACACGCCAGCCAGTGTCGACACCGAGAAGGAGAAGAAGTTGATATTTTTGACACGTCAGTTGGAACTTTTAGCACAGAAGTAGTTTTCTATGAATGATTATTGTTTTGCTCTTCAATCATACCCAAAATGTAATTATGAACAGCTCAGACTTTTTGATGCTGCCATGCAAACGCAAGATGCAGTACATCACTTTATCTATTGACAAGGACCACGTTTTGAGAGAAACGTTTAACAAAGTCCAGACACTGCAGCAGAAGATTGTATTTCTCTTGGTAGATGAAGTACAGATTCGCTCAACTGTTTCATTTTCTGGTGGGTTGCTGAGTGGCATGGCCGAGAACAACCAAGACTGCAAGGTCACTTCTATGCTGAGTGTCATGATGAAGTCGCTGCACGAACGACCTAGTCTGATGATTTCTATGACACCAGTCCACAAGCTGAGGGCAGCATACCATCTTGAGCGTGTGAAGGAGGCTACAGCTGCTGTTGAGAGAGCAGGTGGGCCATGACACCAGTCTACGCAGGGACTGCTTGCCGCTTGCCGTTACTTTTTCAGAAACACAGACTTCCAGTATGTTCTGCTGCGTGAGATCCAGAGAGACCGGTTTGAGGGGGAGTTCTCAGTCTACCGTCAATCAACGGGTGCAAATTCTTTCATGGCCACTGGAGACGTGTTCTCCGCATGCAAGCATCGCCTCACAAGATATGCTGTCATAAACCTCCAGTCTATTGATGTCCAGCCTGAGTCAAAGGAACATACCTGCTTGAGGACTGCCATTGACGTAGAGGATGCAGCCTATACTGAGAGGTGCACCACAGATGTGACACTGACTGTGAGAGAAGAGTGTAGTGCGGCCTATGTGGTGGGGTGGCTTGAGATGAAGTGTGCAGACGATGTGTCCTTCAGCGCCGAAGAACCTCTTGTGACCAGTGACGTAAAGGATTTTATCGAGATAGTGTCCAGAGGTTCCCTGACGACTTCACAGGAGTACACTTTTGAACTTGTCAGATGTGGACTGTGTTTCATCAAAGAAGCCCGTCACCGTGCCTGCTGCCAGAAAATACTATTGCAGATCTTGTCGACACTGGCCAGCTTCAGTGGAATTGACATTGTCTGTCGCAAGATGTTCCGCCGTCTGGCAAATGTTCTTTTGAATGGACTCCACAACCGAGAGAAAGACCAGCAGAAGAATGCAGTCCTTCTTCAGACCTCTGTCAAGAAGGCCCGGTTGGCTGACTAATCGCTGCAGTTTGGTAGGTTTTTGCTTCTATGTCTGTTTATTTGCGTGAATGTTTGTATGTCTGTTTGCATGAGAAAAGGTTGAACTATAATCCATTTTGTAAATTCTAAAACTGCAATAACTTGGCTTTCTATAAAGTGGCCACTAAGCTCATAAAATAATACATGGTGAGTCAAGCTAAAATTGGTATTTCAAAGCATTACAGTGCTTTAAACGATTTAAATTTCACTGTGAAACCTTATTATCCCTTCTATTGCTCTGAAGAAGTATTTTTTGATCAATTTGTCCAATAGAAAATGTTTTGCTAATACGAATCCAATGGCCTCCGCTAGCGTAGTCCATTATAGGGCCGTGCAAGTCCTGCTTACAGTAGTCCTATGTGCCCTTGCTTCCGATGCCCGGGCCTCTTCGTGGTGGAAGCACTCCGCCTTAGCGGGCCAAACACGGGCGAAACCCTCCTGGCGGTCTCTGGGACCAAGGTGCCCCTCTCTCCATTGCTGCCGTTTTTTCGGCCTGGCGGCGTCGCCAATTTGAGTGGCGCCGCTGCCCCCTCTCCCAACCTGACCCATCCACCACAGAGTCTCTCCTGTTGAGGGGCGGGGTCCACCCAAACCCTGGCCCCAGGAGCTCACGTCCCACTGCCTTTGCCTGCTCTGTGTGCTCCTGCCGGGTCACTGAGAGGGGAGTCTCATTCCTATGCACCTCCTGCCACCTCTGGGTCCACCGGCGCTGCTCTCGCCTAGCTTCGGTTCTCGCCCGTCCTGCTCTGGTCTAACGCAGGTCTCTACCCCACGGAGAGCCAGAGACCCCTCTCCCCCTCGGTCACCCCCTCACCACCCACATCACCTATCCCCCTCTCCCCCCGGCTCTTTCCCCC
>VCRD01005965.1:16085-30434 GCA_006783055.1 Trinorchestia longiramus
TCCCTCCTTTTACTGCCGACCAAACGAGGGAGGCCATCAAAAAGTCCGGCACTTCCACCGCAGCCGGTCCTGACAACCTCACCATACTCCACTTCCGCCACCTCGGCCCCTCAGGCATATCCTATCTCACCAACACCTTCAACCTCTCCCTCTCCCACGCCACTATCCCTTCCATTTGGAAAACAGCTATCATCATCACCATCCCCAAACCTGGCAAGCCACCCTCTCTTAGCTCTTCCTACCGCCCCATATCACTCCTCTGTCCTGCCGTCAAAGTGCTGGAACGATTGCTCCAGCCGCATCTGACGGCAGCCATCCCTCTCTCAGATTCCTAACATGGCTTCCGCCCCCTTCACTCCACCACCTCCGCCCTACTTCCCCTAAGTCACACTATAGCTGTTGGTTTCACCCAGCACCGTCCTCCCCTCCGCACAACTATCATGGCCATAGACTTTTCCAAAGCTTTTGACACCGTTCCCCACCTCCAACTCATCTCCCAAATCTCCTCACTACCCCTCAACCACCACATAGTCCGCTGGCTGGTCTGCTACCTCAAAGGCAGATCAGCCAAATGCTGCCACCAGCACCACCTCTCCTCCTCCAGACCCGTCTTAGCGGGCGTCCCCCAGGGTTCTGTTATATCCCCAGCACTTTTCAACCTATTTGTCTCCGACTATTCCCACTGCACCTCTCATCACTTCATACGCTGACGACTTCACAGCAGTAGCAACGACAACCAAAATCCCTGATGCCTCCGCCATCCTCTCCACCCATTTCGCTGATGTCATCACATGGGCCCAACAAAAGGGCCTCACAGTATCAATAGCCAAGTCCCAATCTTCTGTTTTCACTCCTGACACCCACCAGTCCCGCACCAACCCTCACGTCACCTGGGAGGGGACAGTCCTAACACACTGTCGGTCCCCCAAAATCCTGGGAATTACCTTTGACCCCACTTCACCTTTACCCCTCACATAAATTGAATCTGTGAAAGGGCCCGACATAGGTTAAACATCCTAAAAACCTTTGCTGGTTCCTCCTGGGGCCAGCAAAAAGAAACCATCGCTCTCACATATAAGGCCCTCATCAACTCAATAGTCACCTATGCAGCTCCCATCTGGTTCCCCAACGCTTCCCCCTTATCTATAGCAAAACTCCAAACAATCCAGAACGCCGCCCTTCGAATAGCCTCCGGATCCCACAAAATGGCTTCCGCCTCGCACCTTCGCAGGGAGACGGGGGTCCTTCCTGTGGCCGACCACCTCTCTCTCCTTTGCTCCCAATACCTCCTCAGCTCCCTTCGCCCTCACCACCCCAACTACCTCACAGTCACCCAACCCTCCGGCCCTCGTAACACGAAACATACCCTCCAATCCCGCTTCCTACCCTCAATGGCTCACCTTCTATCTCCAAACGGGGACTGCCTTCCCTCCGCCTATAGGCAAGCCCTAAACTCCCTGCACTCCTCAGCAGTTCAGCAGGCCATCTCTGCAGCAGGCCCCAACAGGGTCCTCCAACTGTCCCCTCCACCCATTTCTGAAGAAAAGCGATCCCTTCCCAGATCCACCCGCACTCTTCTCTCCCGACTCCGATCGGGCCACAGCAGAGCCCTGAACTCGTACCAGGCCTGAATAGGAGCAGTGCAGGACCCCACATGTCCTGCCTGCGGCGCCGCGGACCAGACCACCAGCCACATCTTCAGCTGCCCCAACACCCCCACCCACCTTACCCCTCTGGCTGGACCCAGTGTCCACGGCAACCTATCTCTCCAGTGTCCCTTCACTCTCAGCCTACTTCCCTCCTCCTATCCGACCCCCACCCGAGCCTCCGCCACACCCCTGAGTCGCCCCGGACGACCCGCTAGGCAAACAACAACAACAACAACAACAACAACAGTAGTCCTTGAGTGAGACTGAATCTTTGACGTGGTCTAATAACACAAAGTTTAGTTTTTTGAGGGTGTGCGCGGGCTGCAGAAAGAGCTGTTGCAAGACGCCAAGTTTCAAAGTTTCAGTCAGCATGCTCTAAAACTTCAATACGCAGCGTACTCGTAATGCAGCCCACGTACTCAGGCACACAATGTGAGCAATTGTCTTTGTGGAATATGCACGAAAATCTTGATGAAAATTGTCGTGCTACACAATGTGCACACCATCACTCGACATCACTACTCAATGCTACGCTACGTGCATCAATCGTAAGTTTTACTAAAAGAGGAAATTGCTTTCTTAAAACAAGGTATGCCTTACCAAAACCACGATAAGAAACGCTTAACTGATACCTAATAAATATTTTCTAAAGCAATGGTTCATACAATTTACTAAATGAATAGTTACTTTCTGCAATGTTGTCATTTTCCCACATTCTACTGCCTTGTCTGCTGTTACAAAACTAACATAACAATTCACATATGATTGAACACCTCAAATTTGCCGTTGTAAGGAGCTCGGTGTTGCTTAGAATTATAGCAATAAATAGAGGAATCGTCACCGCCGTGTTTGCCAGCTAAATGCCGTTTTAGGTAGAAATTGTTGGAAGATACATGCGCACAATACGGGCACTTTATTAATTCCCCTATTTGATGCTTTCTTGCTAGATGACCTCTGAAATTGTCTTTTTCGGCAGTGGAATATTCACATAACTTACTTCAATAGTTTCCCTATGTCGTGCTTGCATGCTAGATGCCTCTGTAAAGAAGAATAGTAGGCAGAAGAATACTCGCACAACTCGCATCTCAATATTTTCCCCTTCCCGTGCTTGCCAGCAAGATGTGCTCGTAAAGAACGCTTCCTGGCACACGAGTAATCGCAGTACTCGCACTTCAAAAGTTCCCCCAGGTCATGTTTAGCAGTTAGATGTTCCCTCAAATAACTACTACAGGTAGTAAAATAGTCACATAACTCGCATTTCAATATTTTCCCTTTTCCATGTTTGTTAGCAAGATGTTGCTGTAAAGAATGGTTCCTAACACATGAATAATTGCAATCCTCACACTTTAAAAATTTCCCAATGTCATGTTTAGCAGCTAGATGTAGCTTTAGAGACGAATTACAGGCAGTAGAATGTTCACACAAATGGCACTTCAACTTTTTACCAATGTCATGTTTATTACCTAAGTGTATTTTCAGTTCATTCTTGAATGCACAGGTATAATCACAAAACTCACACTTCAAGAGAACACCCATTTTATGCCTTCTGGTAAGGTGCCTCGTAAGATAATTTTTCCGATTAGTGCTGTAATCACAAAGCTCACACAGTAGCTTCTGGCATTGGTCAGGTTTAACCTCGACGTTCCTGTCGGTACCTGACACTTCTGAAGGTACCAGACACTTCTGTTGGTACCTGACACTTCTGTTGGTACCTGACACATGTGATGGTACCGAGTCAGCGCCCTCTTGAGATGCTGCAGCTGATCTCTGATGAAAACCACTTGTCTTGCACGCATCAGAGCTGCCTTCCTGCAACTTGTCGTTTGCTTCTGCGCGCCCTGAACGCGCCTCAGCACACACCTCGTCTTCTCTCTTCATAGTAAGGGTAGAAGAACTTGCCCATGAATTGACCTGTGAGAGATAACTTAAGCCTTTTAAAGGTAAAAATTATTTTCTACCACTTAGAGCATTCCAACACACATATCTGACCATGTAGGTAAAATGCATATCCTAACTAAATGAAGCACAATAATTAAACGTCGTTATTTCAACAACGGAAGCAATATTTCCACGTCTTTTAAATTGATTCAAGTTTATGAAATCATTTTATTAGAAACATAAACTACTAAATTGCAGCAAAATACTAATAAAAATTAAATTCGCTATAGCAAAATGATCCACTCAAATATCAATCAAGCAGCCAGATCAAATTGACTTTCAACTATTAGGTAACAAGATATTATAGTTCCCGTGGAAATTCCATTGTATAGATTTGACTCATTTGATACAATAAAAACTAATGTATCAAACATTTACGACGAATTATTGATTTGAATGAATATTTTTCATGAATATATACAGAATTCCATTTTGTATCTTATCTTCCCATAACATGGCTTAGATAGTACACGTTAAAATTCTACGTTATAAAAGTGATAAAATTAAGGATCTATGATATAAAATACATTTATCAGTTTTACCCAATGTACTATCAGAACCTGAATATTTTTCATTAATATATACTGAACTTCTTTTCTGTATATTATCTACTAATAATATAGCCGTGAAAGAGAAGAGAGTTAGTAGCAGGAAAAAATGGTGCATTCTACTGTAATCTGGCGCCTTCAGTATTCACAATACAATGCTTATAATACATGTATACCAGATCTGATTTCAATTCAATAATTTTTCTTCAGTAATACATAAGAAGTAGTGGGACAAACAAACACACAGAGACAGATGGAGATACACTGTCTATTATAAATGTAGATCAACGTACATTAATTGAGACAACGACACTAAACTGGAGCGAAAATCAGAATTGTTTCCATCTTTCAAACATCTTTATCACGACAGCAGCAACCCAAGACTTAAAGGCAGGAGAGCAGGTGAGGCAGGAGAGCACGTGAGACAGGAGAGCACGTGAGGCAGGAGAGCACGTGAGGCAGGAGAGCACGTGAGGCAGGAGAGCACGTGAGGCAGGAGAGCAGGTGAGGCAGGAGATCAGGTGAGGCAGGAGATCAGGTGAGGGAGGAGATCAGGTGAGGCAGGAGAGCAGGTGAGGAAGGAGAGCAGGTGAGGCAGGAGAGCAGGTGAGGCAGATGAGCACGTGAGGCAGGAGAGCAGGTCACTACGCTTAGAGTTTCTCCGCATTAGATGTTCAACGAATAAAATTTTAACAATCTTGCACAATAATTAGGGCAGTTGTGCTTAACATATCAATGTAAATTTTTCAAATTCATACACCACTTCAAATATTCTTCCGTGACAAACATTGCAAAGTTAAATATTCATATAGTACAGATAGCTATCAACACAAAAAAAAACACTTCAAGATGTCATGTGCATAAATAAATAGATTTCTAATGCCAGTAAAATCAAAGAAGACATTTGTCAAATACAGACAAGCTGTGACGCACAATTATTGATATCAAAATGTGCTGAATAAATAACAAAATCCCGTGACTATGAGGCTGGCTGGAGGGAGAAACTGATTGTCCGCGACAAACGAACGCGAAGGAAAGGCTTGACAAATAAAAGGAGTAAAAAGAACTACCGTGAGGAGCCAAATCATACAACACATTGATTAAATCGCTAGATTGCACATTTATAGACTACATACAATTACGAAAATTGGACTATACATAAACAATAGTATGAAAAGGTTAATAATATATCTAAAACCTACAAATATTTGATAGAAAAATTTATAGGAACATGTATAATAAATACGAACAAAAGTTTACAACACATTTCAAGATATACATACATTAATACTTCGTTGTATTGCCCTTATTATTAGTTATGGCGTCGAGAGGTTTATAATAGTTCACTACCAGCCTTTTAAAAGTTTCAGGCGTAATCTTATTCCATTCTTCAATGCGAATTTCTTTGAGTTCAATGACGTTATTGGGACCTCTCTTTTGAATCTTCAATTACAATGCCCTCCACAAGTTTTCGATCGGATTCATGTCCGGGGATTGACTTGGCCATTCCAAAATGCTCATCTTCTTCATCCTGAACAATTCCTTGGTTTCGTTTGCAGCATGCTTTGAATCGTCTTGTTGGAATTTCCATCCACGTTTCAATTTTAACGAACGAGCTGAAGGTAGGAGTTTCTCTTCCAATATTTCACGATATTTCCTACAATTCATGGTTCCTTCAATGATGTGAAATTTACCTACCCCTAATGAGCTAAACATCCCCACAAAATGATTGAGCCACCGGCAAACTTAACAGTGGGTATGGGGTACTTTGATTTATACTCTTCGTTTTGTTGCCTCCAAACACGGTTTGTGCAGTTTCTCCCAAATAGTTCGATTTTGGTTTCATCTCACAGTACTGAGTTCCAAAACGCTACTGGCTTGTTCAAATGGTCGTTGGAATACTTCAGCCTGGCCTTGACGTGACGTTTCTGGAGAAGAGGTGTCCTGTCGAGGGATGCGGGAGCGAATACCTTTAAGGCGTAGTGTCCTGCTGATCGTGTGTTTGCTGGCTTCGATTCCAAATACCTTGAGATCATCCTTGAATTTTTCACGAGCAGTTTGAGGCCTCTGCACTACTGTTCAGACCAATTTTCGAGCAGTACGGTCGGTAATCTTCCGTGGACGGCCAGTTCGAGGCTTGCTAAGAGTCGTATTCCGGCATTTTCACTTACGTATTTATGGTTCTAACCGAGGCTTGTGCACTTATCTTCCGATATCCCAAACCTTCATTATAGATTTCCACAATAAGTTCGTGAAGATTTTGGCTTATGTCCTTATTCTTACCCATGCTTAAGACCTTTCAGAACGATAGCTGCTGTACCAAGGATACGTTATTTGAGAAAAATGCTGACGAAAGTTCGGTTGCTAAATAGTTGAATGTATTAGAACATTCTGGAATAATCCCACAGTAATTTTTATGTATAATATTGAGAAAAAAGTCGGGTATTGTAAATTTTAATTCACCCATTTATTATACATGTTCCTATATATTTTTTCTATTAAATATTTGTGGGTTTTAGATATATTATTAACCTTTTCATACTATTGTTCATATATAGTCCAATTTTCGTAATTGTACATGGTCTATAAATGTGCAATCTGGTGATTTAACACGTTGGCCGCGATTGCCGATTTCGTCCGTTTGCCGTATGGGCGACATGTTCAAACTTGTGTATCTTCAGTGCTCGGGCAGACAACGAGGTGAAAAGTTGTGTGCAGCTTCGCAGGGGTAAGTTCTGTCATTGTGTTACGTAAAATTAGTGACCATATTTGGCGCACATCGCTCATGGATGACATCAGTCATTATTGTTGGCGATGTGTACCAAGTAAATCCATGCCTGTTGTGGCTCATATTGGCTCACGTCGCCTAAAGTAATCACTTCTAATACTGTGAGCGATCTGTACCAAGTAAAGCCATGCATAATATGGCTCATATTAGAACACAACGCCGTAAGTAATCACTTCTATTACTGAGCGATGTGCGCAAGTAATCTACGTTTATTTTGAGTCATAGTTGCGCACCTTGGTTGCAGTAATCACTTCTGTTGTTGTGAACGATGTATATTACTCATAGAAATGACAATGCAAAGAGTTTAGTGTTCAGGCGTTCATCATCCTGTATAAAATTGTGGGTATTTATATCGTTTGTTCAGTTATATTTACCTCATATAAGTTATTTATCGTATATAAAGTCTTGTGCTTCTGTTCATTTGAATGTTTTTCAGAATTATCGGTGCTTTTCTATAATATGTTTTTGTATAAATTGTAAATTTGTATTTATTTTCAACTATATTTTTTTTCTTTCTCTTTAGCATCATGGACGCGAGAAAATTCTACGGAAGGGAGGTCAATGAAATTTCAGATACAGATTCTGAAATGGATTCTTCAAGTGAAAGCTGCAGTGATGAATCAGAATTGGAGTTTGTCCCAACTGGTTCCAGTTCTAACAGCAGCAATGAAGAAGAACCTCCAGAAGATTCATCTGAGAATAAAGATGAAGCACTGCAGGAAAAAACCAATGGAGAAAGTGCGGCTGATACATGGATTGCCATGAATGCTACAAAATACTTGCAGCAAATTAGGGAAGTGTCGTAGCAAGGGTAAAAACTCGCAGGGTGAAAACATACTGTGATGACTGCGAAGGAAAACCATACTTGTGTGTTAATTGCTTTGCAATCACGCATGCAAAGTAATGCTCTTGGCAACACCCAATGTTTGTAGTTTCACAGGAATAGAAAAACATTTTATTTTGTTTGTTTATATGCAAAAATACCAATGCTTTGCTTTCACCAATAGACACGAGTTTTGTCATTTTTGTACCATTTGCATTTGAAAATAAAACTATTTCTCCATGCAGTAGTTTCTTTCAAAGCCCTCCCTAACAGGCCTAATGAGTTGCATCATTAAAATTGTCAATTAGAAAGAGAAATGTGTTTTTTTAAACTTATATATTTTTCATAAGCATGTACCACATATGTACACATCGCGATTCTGGAAAGTTCAGCGTGTACATATATGGCGCACATCGCCGCCAAAGTGTTAAACAACGTGTTGTATTATTTTGTTCCTCGCGGTATATTTGGTCATAAAACGATCAATGGTGGAACTAAAATGTACGGTAAGATAACTCCCTTTTTTCAGAGAAAAACGCACTTAAAAAAGGAAGAAATGCTGCCGTACACAGTACATTCTACGATGTGCAGCTAAATCTTAAGCTGGCTGAACACGGAGGCTAGATACAAAAGTGTTCACGTCACTAGGGAGAGAGGAAACACACCAAGGAACAGTTGTGTAACCAAGAACTGACGGAACTGTGACAAGGGGAGACTGACTGTCATTGAGGCAGTGGACATGTCAATTGGAAATCATACGATGAGAAACAGTGAATTAAAAAATCAATCACTGTGGCAGGAGTGGACAGAATTATAGGAATAGGAATGAAAGTATTAAAATGATTGAGAGGCAATGAACACATCAGAAAAAGGAAGTAAATGAGAAACTAAATAAATACTTCACATAATATTGAAATGAAAAGAGGAGCCCATCACAAAAAAAGCACAGACTGTTCCCATTTTCATCACATGGATATGTGATCACATTCAATTAACTGCTCAATGATAAGTAGTACAGAAATATCACGTGAGACTAATTCATTGATATTTAACGACGTAAAAAGTAGAGTCGACCGGAATAAAACTTGCCGAGATATTTTCAAGTCACAGTAGCAATGGAAGACACAAAAAAAACGCTCAGCAGCCATCAAACATAGAGCATCTGCAGTACTGGTCACAAATATATAAAAAACAAACTATACAATTCTTTTTCAGTTATTTTTGCAACTAGCATAAAATACTTAAATGAAAGCAAATGAAAGTATTGGAAAGGAGAGCAGACAAGCAATTGCAGTACCTGAGGTTCCTGATCCCAGTCAATGGGCTCCTCCTTCACTGTGACGACGTCCAGCTCTCTGTCAGGCACTTCACTTTTGAAGGTCATTGCTGCTGGAGGATTGGCAGCGTTTGGTGGGGGAACTGTAACAGGAAAACATTATAAATAAAAATATAATACAGACTACAAACTAGAGGATAATTATTCTACATTATAAAGATTCTTTTTATTTAAAAGCTTACATTTTAACTCTTTCCTAGAGTTTATGGACTAAACTGAGGTCCAGGCTACACCAGCATAGGCTGATATAGTTATGTTTATTCAATAGTGTAGACAATAAAGTTAAGCAATTAAATAACTAGTAATAAAGCTTTCTTTAAGTAAGATGAACTAAATTTGTTCCAAGCTTCACAGGTAAAAAATGATTATTAAAAAATAACCTTAGCAATATAAATCAATTTTTTAAATGCAATCCGTAAATCATGTCAATACATCAATGTACTTGCAACTAGAATTATATAGAATGTTTCAACTGGACTGGCTGAAACAGAGGAATACAGCATTTCTATCAGAAAACTGTAAGTTAATTTTTATGTAGGTGAAGGTAGCTTTACTGCAAAGTGTTTCATGCATGATAGAGTTTCTTAAAAGGACGATCATCTTTATGTCAGAGTTACCTTGTAAAGAATCATTATTTCTCAACATTCAACAATAAATTGTTCAGTAATGAGTTTATGTGGTACATAGTCATGAATGTCATAGTTTATGATAATCATTTTATGGTTCTTGACAATGCAAACAATCACACAGAATTTTTCACATCTGTTGATAGAATAATATATATTTTGTTTTGTTCACAGCTCAAAAAACTCAAAGATCATTTTTTTTTCAAAAGATTTCACCCTTCCATAAATTAAAAAATTAATTCCATTTTTAACATTTTTTCTGCAGTGCTTTTTAATGCTTGGTACCATACAGAACTAATGAAAGATTTCATTTTTTAAACAATATTATTTTAACACAAAAAAATTGTCTCATAACTTTTATTCCCTTTCACACATAATTGATTGAATCTTTAGTCCTGAAAAAAATTACTATTCCAGTTTCACATCAAAGTGAAATGAAAACCCACCATACTCCACATTCTCCATATCAGCTTCCTGCTTGCTGTAGTCACTCCTGCAACATTGCCTCTTCACTTGAGCATCCTGCTTGCTGAAGTAACTCCTGTAACACTAGCTCTTCACTTTAGCTTCCTACTTGCTGTAGTAACTCCTGCAACACTGCTTCTTCACTTCAGCTTTCTGCTTGCTGACATCAGAATCTGTGTATACTTCATGCTTTGTAGGCCACACTGCAGAGGGTGCTAGACATCTAAAACATTAAATACTGGTGCTAGACATCCAGAATATTGAAGTGTCAAAGTTACCATAAAATATCTAATCAAACTGAAATGAAGAAACTTTAATTTTGATAAAATATATGATATAGGTTAGGCTTTTAATTCTTGCTACAAACATTTAAACCCAATAAAGACTAGCATTCTCTATGAAGCAATTGAGGAAGCCTTTACATTAGTCCTATATTCTTAATATTTTATTCCAAAATTGGGCCAAATTCCATAACAAACAAGTGAAGATTATTGGTAATTCATGCAAGGTTTTGATCAGTGGAGAAATACCTTGGTAGTTAAAGGATTAAAACTAGTGATCCAGCTCCTAACGACTGTTCCCGTCCTCTGTGGTGCAACATAGTCGAAGCTTGCAGGGATGCTAGAAGAGCTGGAGGTAGAGGCTCCTTGGGGCACTACAAGAGTTTCATAAAATCTGACACAGGCAGAACATGTATCTAATCATGCAGTAATCAAGCAGAAAAAGACCAAGGTGGCAACAAGACTTTAACCCAGGTCTTCCTGCACAACAAGGAGGGATGCTCACCACTCAGCCACCGTGGCTGTAAAGAAATTCATTTAAAATTTACTTGGTAAACTATCATAAATGTATGCAGCATAATTTAGTATTTCATCATATGATGATAGAACAACAACAAACATACTTTAAATTCATCTAGACTTTTAAAAATGTACAAAAACCTAAAATTTTTATTACTTGTTTTCTTCCAACAGTCTCCAAATAATTATCATGTATGATCTTACAATTACCCATAACCAAATTTAAAATTGAAAACACTGACAAGAAGCTATACTTTTCATAGAAAATGTTCAAACAAATATTACAAAATACTTCATATAATCGTAAATATTTTTAAAGTAGAGGTTCGATTCTCTAGCTTAAGTTTCCAGCAAAGTAATTAAAGAAAACCTCTGTGACTGCTCTCTACATGAGTACATAGGTTCTACCTCAACTTTTAACATAAAACTTAGTACCAACTGTAATTGGGGATTATGTTACAGCCTTTCATTCCCTCTAAAACATACACATACAGCAAACAGGGAAGAAATCTACAGATTTCCACCTGTGTGCCAGCCTTGTCTAAGATAATTCCTCACTGGACACCCTCTGTCACTCCATGCAAAAGAACCAGCCAAGTGAAGACATCACTGGGAGATCCAGCTCGCCACTTCTGCTCCTTCTATGTCATAATTATTTATGGCTTCAAAAATTGGCAATGTAGCCCTAGGATAGAAGGTAAGTTAAGCTTTCCTTACACTTAGATTTGAGGGCCATGCATTGACTAGGGCTTAGTAATGGCCTTTAATTCCCTTTAATACACACAGATACAACAGGGTGGCATCCCAGAGTTTTTCTCCTATGAGCCAGGGTCGTATAAACTAATTCATCAATGGCCACCCTGGGTAATTCCATGCAAAGAAAACAGCAAAGTAAGGGCATCACTGGGAGATCCAGCTTGTCATAAACAGCCCTCATGCTTAGCAGGTAGTCACATTCTAGCCTAGGAAGCTGATTATTCAACATAAGTCTCTTATTCTATGCATGCACTAAGAAATTTTTCACTGCATTGAGAACAGTCATGTTACATTCCTCATCCACCCCTAAAAGATATCTCATACCAGAGTCCTCATCAACACACCTGGCATTCCCCTGGTTTTCTTCACACTGCTCATGAATTGCATCCATGAAACTCCCTTGCTCATGCTCATATTTACTACATTCTAAGACTAGATGTACAACTGTTTCCTCTGCTCCTCTGTTACACAGCAGACATAACCTTGTATTCCCGTCATTCCACCTCCATGTACGCCTATTCACACTCAATGCCTTACATCTGACGACAAACAAGAGTTGGTTGCCAAAACTTCCGTCATCAAACACTTTAAACCTTGGTACATTATTACTAGCATACCAAATTAAAGAAGTTTTCCCCTACATACTATGCTTACATTTGTTCAGGCCATACTCTTTTGTTAGTTTTTCTATTTCTTTTTTCCACTTATTGCAATCCCACTTCATTCCTTTACCTCCACAAACCTCTCAATAACCAACCATCCATTGTTCTTCCAATTCTAACACAAATAGTTGTCTGAAGCTTCAGTTTTCTTGCATGTCTCAAGCAAGTTTTCTCCCAAAGACTTTCACTCAGATTCCATTCAAAGATTTGTTTAACCCACCTTTTATTGTCCATTCGCTCGATTCTCACCTTATAATTTAACACAGCCTTTACCATTCTTTCAGAAAGCAGACTCCACCCTAGATTCCCTCCAATAGCTTCTACAGACGTCCATTTTAGGGCGCCTGATGCCAAACGCCCTACCCTATTCTGCAGCACCTCCAACTTTTCTAGCTCTCTTCCATTCCATGCCATAACATTCAGGCTAAACATTATGCTAGGTACTGTAACATACTTCCAAATTCCGCTGACACATTCAAACTTATTTGCTCCATATTTGGCCACATTGCTTGGTCTTCCCCACCACTGCATAGCTTTTACCACTTTTTCACCTTTTGCTCTGGCACATCCATCTGCACTTAACATACATCCCAGGTACTTATATTTCTTAGTTTTGCCTATCTTAACTTCTCCAATATTCCACTCTATCTCTGTTAGTTGCATCACCATTTATAACTATGACTTTACTTTTATCTCCTCCAAATTTCACCATGGCATCTCTACTGTGTCCATCCACAATCTCCAACATCCTTTGCAGTTTCTGCTCTGATTTACTAACCACAACAATGTCATTAGCATACAGCAAACAACTCAGTTTCTGCTCTCTAACATTCAGTCCAAAACCACGCATTCTCAGGAGGATGGCTAATTCTTTTGTATATAGGCCAAACAGTAAGGGAGATAAGGTACAACCCTGTCTCACTCCCCTTACACTCCTCACTTGTTCTGTCACTAAATTTCCCAGCTGGTATACTGCAAATATATTTCCATACAAACTTTTCACAATATTCACTATCTTCTCACTAAAACAAATTTTTCCTAGTACGTCTAGCAACCTACTACGGTGTACTCTATCATACGCCTTCTCAATATCTAAAAATGCAAGATACACCATTTTATTTCTTTTCCTCTTTCTTTCAATTATTTCACTTACCACAAACAAATTATCTTCACCATGTCTATTTCTCCTAAAACCATTCTGTTCTTTCCCCCTTACTCCTTGTTCTTCTACCACATGTTTCATCCTTTCATTTAGGATTCCACAAAAAACTTACTGTGTCAGCCAGAGCAATAGGTCTATAATTTTTTAGTTCTTTCATACTCTTGTGTCCATCCTTATGTAATAAAACTACATTACATTTACTCCACTCATCTGAGACTTTTTCACTCCTGCATATCTCATCAAACAAACACCTCAACATTTCAATTATACTCCCACCCCAATGCTTATAGAACTCATATGAAATTCCATCAGAGCCACTTGCCTTCCCATTTATCACCATTTTTAAAAAAGTTTGAATCTCCACACGTAATTTCATCTTCTTTTTTAAATCATATTCCCCAATCTGAAGAGTTACTGGTTCTTCTTTGGGGAAACAAGTGATTTTTCTGTAGTCGTTGTTTTGATGGGGTTCTTCTAGGGTAGTAATCAGGGCTAATACTGAGGTTTTTCTCTTTCCCCCAGATTTGCAGTACAAATTCCCCCATATACAGCAAAATCCCCAAAATTAAAAAAAATCATAATTTGCTATAGATTTTCCTAAAAACTGACTTTACTTACTGTATACTTACTTACTTACCTTACTGTAGGTCATGTTCGGCAAGGTATACTGTGAGAATAAGTTTGCTTTTTGCAATTTCTTCGGATCCCTTGACCGGAGGGAAAATCTCGACACCGATCTCGACACCGAACTTGACCCGAACTGAAAAATCTTGAGATCTCCAGAAAAAATCTTGAA
>VCRD01005966.1:0-17005 GCA_006783055.1 Trinorchestia longiramus
TCAGACGCTGAGGTTACTTCAGCAGCACACTTCAGTCGTACGCTTCCTGGAAACCGAACGTGCGTTTTTTTCTCGTTCTTCGGTGGATAAGTTTGCCCAGTCGTGTAAACTATCAGCATTTGTTGGAAATTTGTCTATTTTGCCTAAAACATTGCAATGAAGTTATTCGAGCTTCATGTTCTATGTGAGTAGTTCCTAGCAACCTATGTTTGTTCACTGTTTTATGCCCAGAATATAATATATATGTATTGGAATGTATTGAAAATAAAGTTTTTAAGTTTTCTGTTAGACAAATGCACAATCCTGTGGAAACTTCAGAGTCTTTGATCTATACTTTTTGAAGTACGGAAAATTCATTTATTCAATTTGGAAACTTTAATTTGTTTCTGATTCATGTACAAGCGTCCTTCTTTCAGCAGTTATCTGCTTTAAACACAGATTGTATCTACACCAAACTGTTTTTTGCACAATGATGAGAAATACACATCAATTATGAGATAAATATGAATAATTAAATAACAACCAGAAGTAATTCTGTTATTTTTACTATCTTTCACGACAAATAGGCTTAGTATGTCGTGTAGCAAGTTGGTCACTTTAGGCAGTGTCTGCAGTACAGAGCGAGGTAGTGTCTGCAGTACAGAGCGAGGTAGTGTCTGCAGTACAGAGCGAGGTAGTGTCTGCAGTACAGAGCGAGGTAGTGTCTGCAGTACAGAGCGAGGTAGTGTCTGCAGTACAGAGCCAGGTAGTGTCTGCAGTACAGAGCGAGGTAGTGTCTACAGTACAGAGCGAGGTAGTGTCTGCAGTACAGAGCGATTATAACATCATTCTTAGCGTAATCTTTCGCTCTTTCTTCGATCTAAACTGGTTTTGGTCGCATCTCAAATTAGAGTTCATTCACTCAGTTGGTGGTGCATCAAAGCGATGAACTGAATACGTGTTATTTATTCAGGTTAGTAGCACTAGTTTTTTTGATACAGTATGTGCTCTTCTTTTAGTTTCATACGACAGTACAGAATTGATTACCAACTGAATTTGTACTCTAACTTATCGTTAATTTCATTCTACACTGCTGTTATTGTATTTCATTGAATTTTTTTTGACTTTACGAAAATATCTCGTTGCACTTGTGAATGTTTATGAACCGATTTGATAATGAACAAAGAAGTGCCCACTAACGTGTCTTTTAGAGCATCACGACAAAACTTCGGAAAACAATCTTTAGTGTAATCTTTAATAGTACTCAAACTGATTGCACGGGACGAGAACTTTGCTACTTTTGCACCCATTACACCTATTGTCCAAAAAGCTCCATTTTATCTCAAAAAGCACCTTAAAGGTCATGGGCATGGAACTTTTACTCAATATTTTCACTGGTGTAAGCCTCTCTATCTTGAACGCGTATGGGTAAAAAGGTTCACGTATGATTTGCATTCATAAAAATTGACTGTGTCACTGTACATAAATAATGAATAACTAATAGATGAAGTGATGAAAACGAACAGATGGCTATTTACGCAACTAGTCTCGCGGTCTCTTCATTTCTATCGTAACTTGAAGTGATTCTTTTTGCTCAGTTGTTGAGCTGTTATCTGCAATCCATACGCCTAACTATTTCTTTATTTTGTCATAAATCCTAAATCCTTTTCTCTGCGTAAATCTCTTTACATAAAAGTAATTTATCGTAAATCATCCTATATTAATATCATTCGCTTGCAAATTAAACCCTCACGTGCAGTTAATGTTTGCAACAGCGTGAAATAACGAGGCAAAGTTTATATTCTGTTCAAAATGATCCATAACATTTTTTCTTCTTTTCATATATGTATCTGAACTTCAAATGAAATCGTGTTAGCAAGGCATTTAAGCTGTATACTCAAAGAGAACGTACAAAGCATTAATTTATGCTAGTTTAATGCTTTGCAGTATCTATTTGTTCGCCATAGCTTAATAATATGGTACTTCTAGATTCTTGCCTCTTCTAGTTAAAAAGTTAAGAATGAGAATTTGTTTACTGAGTCAAGTACGATGACCTGAGTTAAAAGCGATGAACTCCACTGTTCACAGAGAAGAGGCTGAGCATGCGTTGTATTGTTAAGAACTAAATTAGAATATTGTACGATGAAGTAAGCAGTTCAACGCAGGGACCCTAATTAAAATGTTATTATTCATCATTTTTACTTATAAAATTGCAGAGTATACCATAAAGTAACACTTAATACAATAGAGAACATTTTTAAAGGCGAATGTTTGAGAATCCAAAAGTACCATGGAACAGCATAGATTAGCATATGTTAGGTCAAGTTGGGTCTCATCACCTTATCCAGAAGTGAAATATTATTTTTATTGCAAAAACATTTGAATCTGACCTGCATGGCGGCAGTGCAGTACTCATCATCTATGGAGGTACTTGAATTTAGTCAGGGTTGAAATGCGTAAAGTAAATTCATGAAAGTTGTTCAAAGAACTCTTATTCCTTGTAGAACTAATAAATATTTTTTGGATGTATCCAGTGCTGGGTAAATAACAGAAAAAGAAAAATCACATGTTATGTAAATAAATTTTGTGAAATTGGATTGAAGCCCTCAAATTATTTCTGAAACAATGTCTCAGGTCAATAGTTTTAGCCTTTAGTGTTATTACCAGTTGACCAGATTGCAAATTGAGCATGACAAATTTAAACAAATAATATGTATTGATATTCAACCTTTTTTTCTCTTATACTGTTAATAAAACCCTATGTCAGATATTGTGCATTGCAAAGTGCAACTTTCCTCCAATACTACTTATTTTTTGAAACAATTTTTGGCAGCACCATTTTGAATAGGAAGTAAGACGAGAGATCTACTAAACAGAATGTGTATTCGTCGGTCTGACGGTCGAGCACGATAACGTCTATGTTGTTTTCACTCGTAGTAAACTATCAGTGAAGGACACGACGTACTGTACATTATACTGATGGGAATTCATGTTTGAAAAATAGTCTAAAATTAGAAAAGTTCATAGTTTCAAGTACTAAGTATAATACTATTTTCATGGATATAGCACTAAATTAAGTAGAATGCATACTAAACATTTTTATACTTCAAACGCTTTTGATATTATACTTCAACGAAATGGCAAAATCTGCCAATCAAAAACCTTTAGTGAAATTTGTATTGAAACAGTTAAAAATATTAAACATTGTTGGTTAAAAACAAAATAAATAGCCTAAGTTATACTTGGGTTCAACTCAAAAACAGAAGAAGATTTGAAAATTAATAGAAATGCGATAGTGACTTAAACAAATATTTGATAAAGTAGCCATCAAGAGATGTAGGCAAGTAGACTAAGTTTTAGAAAATATTCATTTTAATAGATCCTGTACCTAAGCTATAGATCTGAAAAGAAAGAAAGCTCAGCTTAAATTAAATCAGAATAAAAAGACGGGTAATAAATGTTTTCAGGTGTATTCGTAACGGCTACAGTGTACAGTGCCAGCCTTGCATCAGCGTCCTGGCAAGAAAGTATCCTGGAGAACGACTTACTGGCGGCCATGTCGTGGGCTCTGTTCGACATCGACCCTTACTCAGCTCTGCCGTCCCATCTTCGCAACACAACTAACATTCCATCCACATTTCAGGTCCGGTAACTGTTTCTTCAAAGTAATTCCATTGAACTTTATTACTACATAAAACTCAACGAAGTTTGTTCTTCAAGGGATTAAATCTAGCCTGTGGTCAAATCTGTTATTATTGCTTTTACTTATAGTACAAAACATTTGTTTTGTAAGCAAAGTGCTCAAATCAATCCTACAGAAAATAAGCTCCAGAAATATTGTGCTCACATAGCTCAAATTCGAGGCGAAATTTATTTATACTTGTAAGTTGAAATTATATGAAGTATTTTTGAATGTATGTAGGATCAAAAATAAATATAAAGGAGGATACATATACACAAATACTAATTTCTCAAACCCTTAATGGGATTTTTAGGATTTTTCAGTATAAAATTCATAATCTATGTTTTTTGTTTCGAAGCGATGTAGCTGCAATGGATACGACACTTACCGTTAGCAAAACACGCAGAAGTACAAAAAAGAAAACGTTCATATTGCTGGGGCTTGTTAAAAAAGACAACACTATCGAGAAGCCTTCTTGCGTGAGCGTATTAGAAGTCTGCAGCGACTGCTGAAGCCGTTGTATGACAGAGCCACATCTGTGTTACCAGCGCGCAACTTTCCCTCAAATAATGCAGGCTACAACCGCCGGCGGATTTTAAATTCGACTCTTTTGAGAATAAACTTTCAACGCTAGCTCAGGGCAGAAACATTGCACAAATTCCTTCCACCTACCGCCAGGGGTAAAAAGTCAAATTGCAGACATGATATTATAATCACCCTTCGCGTATTCGATACTGGAGAGTGAGCCCTATAAATCTCAGGCGCATTGCTTCGGAATTAACTGCTCACGCAAATCAACATAAACCAGTCATTAAAGAATTTTGAGACAAATGTGACGCATCACTTTGAGTGTCAAAATTGTAAATAAACACTTAGAACTTACTACGTTCTTATGTTTGACTTAACAAACTTGATTTTGCAATGAAACAAACTATATGCGCCACACAGGTGTTGATGTCCCACCCTTTTAGTGAAAACTGTCCAAAAAATTCAACAAACTGAAATTTCAAACTTGTGCTTATATTCTGCAGTTATGTTAGATTGAAAAAAAAAATAAATTTAAAATACAACGATAAATACCAGACGTAGCAACGTAGGATACAAGCCTCTCAATTTTTATGCCTGTTGCATTCGTACCTTAAGGCGATGACATTGCGTAGATGTAATGGCCTCAGTGGAAATCATGTGCAACTGTCAAAACAAAAGAAGCTGAAGGTTGAAGACCTTCCTCTTCTGTGTACAGTTACACGCTAACATAAAGTAAAGCAACTGTTTTTATGACATTTCTCTCATTTTGTTTCGAAATATATCCAAAACTAGGTAGTTCCCGTGGAAATTTCACTATTTAGACTTGACGAATTTGAAATTGTTGTAAAGACGAATGTATTAAAGAATTACGACGAATTATGGTGCTTGAAATAAATAATCGCATGAATATATACAGAACAACCATTCTGTGTCTTATCTACCAAAAACATGGTCCAGGGCTTTTGATAGTACTCGTGGAAATTCCACGGCTTAAAAGTGATAAAATTAAGCATCTATAAAATAAAAACACATTTTTCAGTTTTAACCCGTGGCACGATCAGAACCTGAATATTTTTCATTCGGTATCTTATCCATTGATAACATGGCCGTGTAGGTGAAGAAGGCTAATAACGGGAAAAAATTGCTTATTTTATATTAATCCGGCGCCTTTGGTATCCCCAATATAATGCTTATAATACGAGTACATGTATACCCATTCTGATTTTAGTACAGAAATTTTTCTTCAGTTATAGATTGAGAGAAATGGGTTGGACAGACACAGATATAGAGATAAAGAGAGATGGAAATACATTATATTATATAAATATATATGAACTTTTATTAAGTCCCACTTGCTGAAAATTTTCCTATCAATCTTAGGAACTAGAACGAAGTCTCGACACACATGCTGTTGTCACCAAGAGTTCAGACAAGGATACCGGCGACGAGGCTGTCGAGTGGAGGAACTCTCCAGACGGTGAAAGCATAGACTACATCGAGCGCCTTGACAGCCGTCCTAGGAACCGCAATCTCTTCTTTAGCTTCCAAGGAAAGAGGCCGCGTGTGAGGGTGAGGTTCTCAAGTTGATACTCCCTAGTAATAGAGATGAAAAATGTTTTCATCACCTCCATTTTTCAATTATCCTCTTATAATTCAATAGACTTTTGGTACGAATTTGATTTGGGAAACAGTGGTAAAATTTTAATGACAGATTATAGTGAGAATTTGTTTTAGGTGATAATACTGCACCTGCATATGATCAAATTGACTACGAATATTGTCCATTGTGCAAAAGTTAATTATTTTGACTGGATTATAATCCTGAACAGAGGGTTTTAAATTTGTGTGAATTATCCGCCAAAAATAAACTTCGACAACGTATTTTGGCCTGCCTTTTCAACGCTAACTGAAGATTTTGTCGTTTTATGACGAACAGAAGTACGATCCAGAGACAAGAAACTCGTTATCATTTTCATTCATGAGTGTTTTATTATGATCCATGATCAGTATTCAATGAGTTTCCCCGTAATCGACAGGTGAGTATCGTTATTACAAAATACGTGTATATCCATACTAATCTCAGGAAATCACCCTAGCAGTTGAAAATAAGATGTCAGGGCAAGGCAATTCTGGTATTTTGCATGTTAAAATCGGCATAAGAAAATTTGAAGCGCACTTAGAGTATAGTTTGAGGTAAATGTTGATGATTATATTATTACTTTCAAATACACTTAAATAACAAAACCTACTACTTCACCATCTCAAATTACTGGATCTTTTACTTAAGCTATTAAAAATATACACTATTAGGAACAATCTATGTATGTAGATTATTGGTGTCGGATATTCTAGACGTTTGTAACTCGTCCACCTTACTGAAATAATGAAATACTTTCCGTTGGCCTTAAGCAGTTACTGATTCTGACATGATGGAAGCAATGAAGAAGCGGTGTTGTTCAGTGTTAGCATGCAAACCCTGCACTTTCAGGAAAGCAGAGACCAATGTTTTGTTTTCGTCGTCCTGAATTATGCCTGAGAAAGTGCAAGACAGTTCATATAAAGTTCGATTTTCCTTAGCAAGAAGTAAAACTTTTGAAACTAATAGGTTCTCACAAACCATCTACTCATTGAATATTATTAACACTAGTTCGCATTTAATCAAACTTGTGAGTGATGGCCACGGGCAACGTATTACGTAATCAAACTGCTTATCAATTTTAATTTGAAAGCAAATATAAAATATATTTTACTCTATACTTTTTTGCTTATACGTGCTTTCAAAGATTATTATCAGAAAACAATATAATGCAACTCACTGAAATTTCTAAAAGAATACTTATCGCATATTGCGATACATATACATCATACACATGAGACGCTCTGTGCCACGATGGGGATCCCGGCACTATCTAAAATATTCGTTTTCTATGGTACCGAAATCTCCCAGCCGAGCTTGATTTAGAAGTTAACCTACAAATTGAGAACAAAAACACATTGATGCGTACATAATGAATTATGTCAGGGAAATTTCCAATTTGCAAACTTCATATTGGGATTACTCAAAACTTGTTTTTAGCATCTTCGCCCTCGTGGCATGCAACACCTCACATTTATTTCTGTTTGAATTATCCTATTTCACTGTTTTTCTGAAACGGTTCAAATGGAGAAAACGATGCAGTATTGATTGAGACAATCTGTACTTATGAAATGAATTAAGCTAAATAGGAATATTACTATTTCGTAGTCAAGTTATACTTCTATACTTCACGGTCTTGAAAATGCATAGGCTTTCTACCTCATCAAACTTATGCAGATCACGTGCAAACTTTTTATACTAGGAGATGAAGCATGTATTTTATTTGAAGTTATTTTTCAATCTCCTTTGCAAATTATGAGCTCCACTTTAGCGTGGGACAACTTTTCAAAAATCACTCAATTTATATGCTAGATTATAAATATTTTTACACGTCAGAGTTGTCAGGTCAGAAATGTTTATGATGACAATCATGATACGAATGCTCATTTACATGTTTCTATTAAATAAAATGATCGATACGGGATGAAATTTTTCCACATCATTGCGGTTCGTCTAACGTGTCACACTTTTTCTTCAAAATAAATCACTGTGAATAAAAATAATAAGTATTAAATTTCTCGTACAGATAGAAATTCGTCTGCTGAAATTGAGGTTATTCACAATATACGAGAGAACAGCTTTGATTTTCTTCCTTGGAACTGGAGCCACAGCGTTTTTGGACGACATTTTTCGAATCAAAGAGCGGGGATTCAAGCAGAACACCTTCTTGTCCAGTCTTGAGGATCTAGTGAGCATGTGAGTAAATAAACTGAAGATAACCTGTCAAACCAGAATGTGTCCTGGAACGGTTGTTAAGCCCTTGTACGCCTCTCATGGGCCTCATCTAATTTAACTGTGAGCTTATGCTTTCAAACAACAATTTGTAATGCTGTGTATCACACAGGGCTTGTATGCATGTGTTTAATACTCGTCATATATCGCAAGTTCTCTCGCTCTTAGTAAAATGTTTCCACTCATTTTATTTTACGTATAATTTTTCTCTCGAACTCTATCAAGTTTTTTTCGCCAATTTATTTAGCTCTGCCTGGTGCTTCAGGCATTGCTGTTCTCTGCTTCTTGCAGATGAATTCAAAAAAAGTTGAGATCTTGTCTGAATCGACAAGAAGTCCGCTATTTCCTGCGTTCCCTCAATGACTTGGATCTGCGTCTATTGATATGGACCGTACGTTCTGTTAATAAAAAGGATAATTCAGTCCTCTACAATGAGGTTGCATACTTTGACTTCATCAAATCATGATAAGGAAACGAAAAAAGTGAAGCTTTCAATATGTGATGTCCAATCGAGGTGACGACTACAATCTCTCCAGATAATGTGTCCCAAACGTTTTCCAGTACCCGTACTACACTTTAGCAAGCATGATTCCCGTATGATTGTGGTTGTTTTTTACTAAATTCACTCTGAAATTGTTGTAATTAATCGTGAACAAAGTTGTTAGCTGCTGCTTAAACTTTACACTGTCATCATCCAAAGGTTGTTATCTAATTATGGAAGTGGGCTCATGCTTGGAAACATGTTTGATTTAATTCATCTACCAAGTGACTGACTAAGGATCTCATTCATTTTTAATGAGCTATTAGCTTCAGATTTATAAAGTGAGAATTCAACGAGCGACTGCTATGCTCAGAAATCTTATTCAAAAGCCTTCTAGAGAGCGGTTACAAGTATTTTACTTACCGTGCATCTTGCAGGCTCGGTGTGGATGGTCCAGCTTGCGTCCATAGGATGCTCTGTGAAATGGGGTCCGCTCCAGCCTTGCGGATGTCCGGCCTCTTCGGGGAGCTGCTTGATGTTACCGTCAGGTGGTTACTTAAAACTAGACCTACAGTGTCTTTACTTACAGTATAATAACTTGAATCAACAATGACATGAACCTACATGTTGATGTAGTAACCTACTTGTAGGTTATCTGGTTTTAAGGTAACTGATGAATCGCTAGCTGGTAATCTATTTGTTTATCATTCTATTAACCATCTAATTTACATAAATCTTGAGTCATATACTTTGAAATTCAATTGCCATACGAAAAACAGAAAATATTTATGTGCTGTTAATTTATCAATACTGCAAAGAATATAATGAAAGTATCACGACCATGTGCAACTGAGTACCTTGAGAACTCATTGGTTAAAAATATCTTGAGATATGTAGATAATATGCAAACCAGCTGACTAATACACTAACCCTCTGTTTCTGCCAAATCATTACAAGATGAAGGTATGTATTCACTTGGAACGTTTTTCAGTACAACTCTGTAATTAATTTCGTGTTTTCAGACACGTTTTGGCCGAGGGATTTACTGAGCAATTTGACGAAGTGAATGATGTGCCGAAGCCACAGTACTCTGATGAGTCTCCGTACGACGGCTCCCACACCCCCATCAGCTACCTGGACGCGGTAGCGGCTGGTAGAATGGGTGCCAACTGTGCTCGCACCTTCCACCAGTGTCCCATGTCACTCTTTAGCATGATGAAGTTTGTACAAGACTTCAACTCTGACTGACAGTTGTATTTTACTAATCAAGTTTTACATACATAGTTTTATAGATTTCTTCAATGCGTGGTATGTTTGCCTATTTATTATTTGGAGTATAAATAAGCTATAAAACTGGTTAGCCATCATTTACCTGTGTTTCCAAATGTTTTCGATTGCACGTTTCACTAAAAGTGTAAAATTTGTTCATTTGTCAGCAATTTTATTTCATTCCATAACAATTAAAACAAAATTTCACGACAAGTTTTCATAACTTTAACCGCAATTCCACAACTGAGTTAAAGAAATTTAGATTAAATTTGTAGCTTTGTGAGTAACGTAAACCTCTCCTACACTGAAAGTGCTAAATATTTTCATCGTTATTTTACAATGATATTTATTCAGTAACCTCAAAGGACTCTTTTACCAGGTAGCAATGAAAAAATACGAAGCTAAACATTATTTTTGCATACGAGAAGGTCGTGAAAATCAGTATTATTCATGGATCCAGATAAAGTCAAATAGAATAGAATTGAATATGGCGACAAGAACGAGCCGTTTTGGTTCATTTTTGGGCTGCTACCCAAGTCTCACGCCGTCTAACGTAAAGACATCAATGATGCACATGCACCACAATAGCATATATATATATGTATATATATATATATATATATATATATATATATATATATATATATATATATATATATATATATATAGTATTTCAACCGCATCCACACATCTCAATCACTTACAAGCATTTTAGTAACTTAGACGTACAGCAAACATGCATACACAACCTCAAGAGTTAAGAAAGATATGGTATTACTACTTTACAGAATTGGGGTCTCCTTAACCAATATTTATCGAGACGACTTTTCAACGTGTTCACAGTGCCAGTAAAAACGACATTTTCAAGTTGCTGGTTCCATATTTTGGTAATTTTGACTAGAACACTTGAGATGTCATGAAAGTGCTTATTATTAGTTGATTTGATGGCAAAGATCTATAACTACGTTCTCCTGTATGCATCGTAGGCCTTTTAGAAACGTCGAGACTGGACAGATTCAGGCTCAGGAGTTTGGACAGATTCCTATAGAGAAGATTGGACATGTTCAGACTCTGGGGATGGAATAGGCTCAAGCACTAGAGGTCAGATAGATTCTGGAACTGGAGATAGGACAAGAAGAAGCACTAAAAATGAGATAGATGTCGGCACTGAGGAACAGATAGGTATTGAGAGAACTAGTACCTTCTGAAGAATATAGTTATTGGCAATTGAGAGCGGCACTTCTTCATCTCATTTAGCCTCACATTGTAGGTGCTGGTGCTTGGACAACAAATGTTTGGCACTTAAGTGCTCTGACTGTGAATGGGATAGGGATGATTCAATCCATGAATTGTAGACTTCAGGGATCCTCTAATCCTCAGAATGTCCTAACAAATATTCAGTGTCAGGCTTTCCTCTCGTGGTTCGGGTTCGAATTCACCACCCTCTTTCTCCTCACTTAACAACTGAATTAGCCCCGGTTGCTCCTGCTCAGTCAGCACAGACACGGTAACACGGACTAACTCTAAAACTTCTCTTCCTTCATGTTTTCGAATCTCTATTCATCTATGAGCTGGCTCGTTTGCAAATATTTTTGCTGTAGTATTGATAGAAGCCTACTTGCAACAATAGGATCATAGCAGTAGTAACGATATTGTTGACGAAGTAGTAGAGATAGTAGCAGCAATGGCATCAGTGCAATGCAAAAATACAATCAGTATGATGAGCTGGGTTTAGAAAATCGTGGTTGGGGCTGAAATGAGGCAGAGGGCCAGTGGTGCGGTGCGAGAGTCTGTTGTTTGAAAGGGTAGTGCAGGTCTGTGGGAAGGGAGAGGAGTGAAGGGGTTGGTGCTCTGCGAGAAATAAAAATTAAACGATAACTGCATAAAAACCCCGTTGATCGAATCAGCTGTGAGCGCGATACCATTGTACATACTTGAAAATGAAGAATCAGGTAATCATATGGAAAAAATTAACTTTGCGAATAAGAATTTGAAGTGAATAGTAGAAATCATACTGCTAAATTTACTTAAAGAAGTAGGTTGATTATAATTGAAAATGAAAAGCAACTTGAAAGAACATTTGTAATGCCTCAATTGTATGTCTGACATTGATTTGTTGGTTTCTCCGCGTAAGATAATGAGCATTGTCCACATGCCAATGGCCGATCTAGATATTTAAACTTTCGTTCATATCACACGTTGAAATGCTTACTGTCTGCGTTGGAATGCTCAAAACTGTTCGTACTGCGTGTCGACTTGAGTTGCTTCGAATACGCAAAAACTTAGGGTCAAAGCAATTAAATATTATATAGCTCCACAGTAATATAAAAGAAAGAGCTAAACTTTAATACATTTAAGCATGAATTAAATGTGCTCTAATTTTTAAATCCCTAATACTATTTCAAGACTAGTAATCACACTTTCAGCGACCGTTTCAGCCCATCTTGTGACGTGAAGTACAGGCTTGCAAGGATACATTGAGATGATCATCAAGATTTTGAAGAAATAGTCAGTTAAAATAAGTGAGTCTATTACAAGCATAGAAAAGCAGGTATCACAAGCGTAAGCTGCTTTAACCTCTTGACTACAATGAAAGATATATGTGATAGTAATAGTAATAATTATAAATACAAAATGTGTAAATGCCATACATGTGTATATAACTCATTTATACCGCTTAAGTAATGAACAAATATTAAAAAGTGATCACTTACTTATTGAAGATTTTATCATCACGATGTACTAATGCAGTGTATAAATAAATCACATAAAGCTTGTGTAAATGCGTATGTACTGTATATACTTTTTTACTTATTTTTCTGCACATGTATAACTTCAAGTGTGTTGAAGGCATATGATATAAAAATATGTAATTTAATATTGAATTAAACGATTTGTCTGAGTAAGAAGTATAGAGGCTTCTGATATTGTTATCCATTTAGTTACTTCCATTATTTTTTCACATTTCTTAAGTGATGAGTGCAACTCGAAATTGAAAAGAATTTAGGAAACTTTTGTACATATGGTTACTTTTTTCAACGGTTTATAATAAAATCATTAGCGTAGATGATGGCTGCAGATTTGTATGTGAACGGGATTCCTAGTTCTAACTAGCGGCTTCACCTGCAAGTTTAAGCCCTTCCAAAGTTCCATGTAGCGCCACATTTGAATTACAGAGAGACTGAAAACTGTGACAAGAACCTAAGAACCTCTGACGGACGTGGAGCTGCATGGACTCATCTCCGAAGCTCCAATAAAAGTGAAACAAGAAGAAGAAGAACCTCTGACGGAGAAAGTGGAAACTTTGACAAGTACCTTAGAACGTTTTACTGAGAAACTGAAATTTTGACAAGAACCTGAGCTGCAGTGCAGTTGCTGGAGTCCAGGCTGGTGGGCTGAGTGTCACTACACTTACCAGAAGCCTATTTGGAGCCTTTTTTGGAGGGCTCTAGTTCTACCAACCAACCAGATTTGAATTAGAACTGTGACCTTATGTCTTAAAGCTGTAAACAAACCATTAGAGCCTTAATGCTGCATCAGTAAAATGGTAAGGTATTGTCGTTGTGTTGTCATGGCGAAATAGGGAGGCAATTAATTCTGAACTTCTTATTTGAATAACAATATTGTTTCAGAATATTAAAAAAAAGAAGATACATATGGGCATGGATAAAGTTTTACTGGCATATGTCAGATGTTCACTCAACTTTGTATTTCAATAACTAAACTGAGAAATAGTTTGTATTTAGAATGATACATTACATTAGTTCAGTTCAATCCAATTCAATTGCAGACAAATCAAGACATTATTCAATCCCAAAGCTTTTCATGTAACAAAATTTTTAATTTTAACTGCTTGTAGTTTATGATGGATTTAAGTGCTCTAATGATGATGATTTAAGTGCTCAAATGAATGGTTATAATTTAAAGTCCATAGTGTTAATAAATTACTATGTTTGCAATTTGTATTTGTCAATTGAAATAAATAAAGGGCCAACAAGTTTGTGCAAGTATATTTTTCATTTTTTTGTGTGATGTATTTGCAGTGTAATGATTTAAATTTTAATTAAATATTGCTATAAAAATGACATATCTATTAAGAACTTTTTGTAATCTTGTGCAATAGACTTTGTGGTATTATATACTAGTGCACCCATGCCATCAAAAATGATGGCAAATCTAGTGTATAATAAACCCTTAGAATACAGTAATTTTGAACTGCAATAAAAGTAGTTATAGCCATTTGTGTCATATCCTAGATACAGAAATTCAGTATTACTGAAAGCAACTGTGGCTTGTGTATGTATATTGAAATAGGCAATACCCCTCTGAACTCTGTATCCACGATACGGACTCAAGTACATACGGCTCTGGATCTCTCTAATTTTTTTGAAAATGATATAGTGCATTTGTACAGCAAAAATGAGTGTTTTAATTTACCAGTGAACTGAAACCAAGACTGCCAGTACTAATTTCTTCCTATCTATTCTTAAGAGCATGACAGAAAACATATGAATAAATGAATAAATATAGAAACACACGACGATCATTCTTGGTATTAGATAACCTGTGAATGTCTGTAAAACTGTACCATTTGTTTCATCTGTTTGCAAGGTCAGACCATGCAACTGCTGTTGATTTTCTCTAACTGTAATGTAGGAGTCATTTTTCCGTGTCAAATATTCAAGAAAAAAGGATACTGCAGTCAAGATAAACTGCACCCACACATTTCATTTATGTCCTTAGCAATAATTTAGTGGTTTCTGCAGTCATGTATCCATCACCAGACACATTTTACTTTCTTTGTATATGATTATTAATAGTTTTTGTCTTTCATCCTAAATATAGTATCTCTTTTTAGTTCTAGAATGAGGTCATGGTGCAAGATGGTACTCATTTATTCTTTCCCTTTCTCTACAAAAGTTCAACCATTACCATCAAACTACTCATAACAAATCTCTTTGTGCATCTTATTTCTTGCTTGATCAAACTATGTTTGCTGAATTTATAAAACTTCTCATTGGCAATATGGTGATATTTTCACTGGTATTTAGTCCCAAGGTTTACTTATGTTATACACCCCAGAGAACCATACAGTATTTTCATGCATTCATCTATTTATTACTGATGTTGAGGCTTACTCATATCTCATTTAAAGCTCTTGTGTGAAGCAGCTATTTCCTACTCTGTGAGATATACTTTCTCTCCTGTAGCCCAGTCTCCAAAAACCTTTGATTATTTTCCATTACCTTTATTTCCTTCTCAAATGTTTAAATTTTGTGAACAACTCATTCTAGAATTTTGAAGTCTCCAATTGTGCACCCTTTTAAATTCAGTCAACAACTTCACCATTTTTTTCATGAAATATTCTACTGGCATTGAATGATTAGCCAGAAGTTTTTTATTTCATCAGAAAGACTGCCATTATTCTTGTAGCTTCAAGACCATTACCAAGGGTTAACATTCACTTGACTCTCAATGTTGTGTTTATGCTCAAGTTTTATTGTTGGTTCACACAACCTTGTCTCAATTGTGTTGAGGCACCTAATAGCTTTTCTTATTAGTTATTTAATGAATGCTAAATATGTACATGTATTCAAAATTTGTAAAATGAAAAAGTCATTATCCTTATAGGTAAATAAATATCTTGGGCAAAAAATATCTAATCTGATATTTATGATTGCAGAAAAGAAGTCTAGCTCCTAGCCAGGTGCAGAAGCGACTTCTTGATGGCTCCCCTCATGCTCCTCACCATCCAAACTCTCACACTGGCACCACCAACAAGCGCTCCAAGACAGAAATAAAGGATAATTTTGGGTCTGGGATTGCAATATGCCCCAACAGGGTCCCTCTCACTGACCTGCAACTCCCGGTCTTGGGGGAAAATTCTGCCGATTCCTCCTTCTCTGCACATGTGAGGTTTCATCAAAATATTCATGATTGATCCAACTCTTACTGAAAAAAGAAGAAATTCTTAGTAATTGTATTTTAGCATGCCAAATATAATTACCATAATCAATGAGAATTTTGTAGGCAATAATTATAGCTTGTAAGCGATTTGTTTTTTTGTATCATCCGGTCAGAGGAAAGTAAAGTTCTGAATTAGTTTGTTTTTTCGTATCTCACACATCAATATGAAGTAACAATTCTTTGAGAAATCGATCATTTTGAGGTATTCAAATTCACAGACTTCCATGGATGTGGAATTGATCTATACGTCATAGTTTTTGTCTGAAGACATTATAGCTCGTTATGCAATTAGGAAATTGCATTTGCTGGTGGCAGTGATGCCGAAACTTGCCACTGGCGCAAGTAATTTTCAACTAGTATACTAGCTTTTCTGAAGTATTCATGGTTACTTGTGGCTATTGAATTTTTCGTTATTAGCTTCATGTCCTCATGTTCAATTGCCTGGTTAAGCACGAATGCGGTTAGTATTTGTTAACTATGACCTATCCAGGAAGCTCGCATTCGTCAACTACTGGCTCGTCCCTTCAAACCTCCGCTGTCCAACTACAGCAGGGGCAGCTACCAGCGTAGCCTCGGCCTGCGGAGGTCGGGCGTGCGAAAGGCCCTACATGATCCTGATGCCCCTGGAGCACTGGTCCTCTTTACTCCTCCCGAGTTGTCTCAACACCAGAAGTTGACTCTTGATGGGTCAGTGCGCTTGAAAAACACTATTGTGCTTAGTATCATGCTGCTCTAAATGGCTCAGATCTTTACACATAATAAAATCCAACGTATCTCACTTGACTGCTGACTTAGATAGGGCGAAGTAATTGGAAACGAGGCATGAATTAGATAGAGGAAAATAATTGAAAATGAGGCATTACTAAGGAGCTCAAATAAAGTGTGTATCTTAGGCTAAGTATTAGCATACCTCTCAACAGAACGGGTATTCTACTAAACTAGTGTACCCGTGCCATCAAAAATGATGGCAAATACTGTCGGAAAGATATTAAATAAAATTACATATAAGAACGCAATGCAATGTATTTAGTTTTATGTACATTTATTTACAAAGGACAAACGTTTTAATTGAGTATTTCTTTGACTTGATTCTGCCTGAGTTTCAGCAGCTATTCTTTCTTGCGCTGCTATTCTGTGATTCCTTCTACGAACATAACGCTGGTCACCATCCTCCTGTTCACGCTGGTCATCATCCTCCTGTTCACGCTGGTCATCATCCTCCTGTTCACGC
>VCRD01005966.1:17094-30429 GCA_006783055.1 Trinorchestia longiramus
AATAGAAGTAGTTATAGCCATTCGTGTCATATCCTAGATAGAGAAATTCAGCATTACTGAAAGCAACTGCGGCTTGTGTATGTATATTGTAATATGCAATACCCCGCCGAACTCCCTATCCACGATACGGACTCGAGTATATAAGGCTCTGGATCTCTCTAATTTTTTTGAAAGTGACTTATTATAGTGCACTTTTACAGCGAAAATGAGTATTAATTTACAAGTGAACTAAAACCAAGACCGCCAGTGCTAATTTTTTCCTATCTATTGTTCAGAGCGTGACACGAAACATATAAATAAATTAATAAATAAATATATAAACACACGACGGTCATTCATATTATTAGATAAGATTAGATTTAGGTAGTATTAGCATTAGATAGTCTAGTGTACCCGTGCCATCAAAAATGATGGCCAATACTGTTGAAAGATAAATAAGATTACATATAAGAACGCAATGCAATATATTTAATTTTATATATATTTACAGAGGACAAACTTTTTTTTTGAGTATTTCTTTAATGACCACATTCCTAGTGAAAAACAAATCATCTACCAAATCTCCTTTAACATCAGTTTCTTTAATTGCTGTACCCGTGCACCGAACTCGGTATCCACGATACGGACTCGAGTATATAAGGCTCTGGATCTCTAATTTTTTGAAAATGACACGAAACATATAAATTAATAAATAAACACACGACGGTCATTCTTAGTATTTAATACTAAGAATGACGGTCGTGTATTTATATATTTATTTATATGTTTCATGTCACGCTCAATATTAGAGAGATACTGTATTCTCAAAAATACTGTATTCTAAGTGTTAAGCATGGAAACTCCACTCGAACGAAGAAAAAGACTGAATTGAGAGAGAAAAAGAGAGCGAGTGAAAGATTATCTCAAGAACAACAAGCTGTTGTAAGGCAGCAGAGGCGGGATCAATATGCAAGTGCAGTATGCATTGCGTTTTTATATGTTATTTTATTTAATATCTTTCCAACAGTATTTGCCATCATTTTTGATGGCACGGGTACACTAGTTAGATAATAATCCAGTTTGTTGCTTGCTTGGTCCTTGTCTCTGTCACGTTTTTTCGGATTTAGATAGGAAGAAATTTGGTGGGGTATACATGTTCTGTAAGCATTGTATTGTGGATACCAGAGGTACAGCCTTCAATGTGGGAACTCCTTCGCAAAGCCCGCGTCCACTGACCAATCAAATGAAAACATTCAGTAAAATCACATGAATTTTCACGTGTGGGTCTACTAGTACGTATCCATATTGTAAGCATTGTATTGTGGTTACCAAGGACACGGGATGCCAGTTAATATTAAAAACTAGTAGACCCACACGTGAAAATTCACGTGTTTCCCAACGATTTTTTCGTTTGATTTGCCAGTGGGTGCGGGCTTTGCGGAGTTTCCACATTGAAGGATATGCCTTTGGTATCCACAACACAAAGACAAAGCTTACTATACATACCGAATTTCCTCCTATCTAAATCCTTAAGAGCGAGACAGAGACACGGACTAAGCAAGCAACAAACTGTGTATTATTACATAGTGAAATTTTGCTATCCTCATGGATCCCTCGCCCTATGTGCTGCAAGTTAGGCAGCAGTGTTTGAAGTTGTCAGTTTTTTCGTAGTTACTTGAGTTGTGTGTTTCTTTTCTCTCCTCTACTAGCAAATGCAGTCATAAGTGTGTATGGATTACCTGCGTACACTAAACGACGTTTTGGCTTGTGTTGTGTAAATGTTATGAGGTGATTTTACTAGCGCTAACTGTCCGTCTTTCTCCTGATGTTAGTCAACTATATTTAATCGGAAAATTGGTAACATAGATACGGTACTGGTATTGACCAGTTTTCGGTGAAGATGGGCTACCATCATGTTGAAAACTTCAAGTTCATTTTCTTATATGAGTTTATCAATTTTTTCATTATTTTTGATGGACCTCTCGAGTGAGCCTTTAGGGTTTTCCTTTCTGAGGCTTTTTGATATCTGTCTTCTCCAAAGGTTCATTGGATCTTTAGGGAACAGGTAATTTTTCTGTTGTAGTCATTTTGTGGGTGAAATGTACACGAATGCATTACAGGTCTAAGCAGCAGGTGCATGTGGTGGTGGATCCCCTGCTATGTGAGGTGCTACGGCCTCATCAGCGTGAGGTCAGTGTTCTGTTCCTTAGTCTCATATTCTGGTGTTAGCTAGGTCTTTAGAGCCTTCATTATATATTTGGAGAACTCTTCATAGTTTTTCTTCTGCTAGTATCGAGGAAATTTGCTACTAATTTTGAAGACTTCTTCCAAGTTTTCGAGGAAATCGAGACTCACGCCTTCTAATGTTGTAGTTAGATGTGCAGTAGCTGATTTCTAGCGAATTTCTTACGTCAGATGAAAAGAAACACCAACATAAAAGGGAAAATTTATAAGGGCAAACGTTTTTGAATTTATTAATTCAATCTTCGGTGCTGAAATAAGACAGAGTTTAACTTATAAATGTTCAAAGTAAAAAATATAGTAAAACACATTTTTCTCATTAACCCACAATCTAATTTTCTTGCATTCATCAATCACTTTTAATTTGTATCTCCACTCACACGCACAGAACATAAGAATTAAGAAATTCAAAGAAATCCATAATAATTTGATCACTACTCTATGTCAGTAAGTTTGAGGAAGACATAATTTGCTATTACTATGGGTATTGGTCTAGTGACTTTATCTAAAAATACGACAAAAAAATCCAAAACATAGTGTAACTCACTATTTGATTTACAGAAGGATAAAGAATTCGTAATTTCAAATGGAAGGTTGGAATTTTGACAGAGATCCCTTACTGCAGTCTGAGAAGAAGACAAGAATGGGCGATCAGCCTTATGGGGAAAATGTCGGCTCCTGAATGTCGGCTGTCTGATGAACTGCTAAAAAATAGAACTACCATCATAAACCTACATATGTGTTACAATTGCTCTTTTAAAAATAGTCTTGCCCACTCCACAGACATTACTCTAATTGTTCCTGTCTATTAAAGGTGCAATTTTAGAACTTTTTCTTTTGAAGACTGATATATACTGAAATGGACTACACCGAGCATATCGAATTTTCAGCGCTTGTGGATTTTTTTGCCGTGAAGTTCAATTATAAACTTACGCTCAAAATGAGTGTTCCGCGTTTCTAAATTATAACTTTCTCAGGAAATTACTGATTCAAAAATTTTGTCTTCATGCTATCACCCTAAACGTAATGAAACAAACTTTGTGCGTAAATTGACCATTCATGCCCTATTTAAACACAGTGTTAAAGAAACAAGTACTGTTTCTGTGCCGGGAAAGCGAGTGCACCGAGGAGCGTATTCATCTGTAGGACACCTCAACATGCACTTTTTTCATTGTACTTTCACGTACGGCTACACTTTTGATGTACAGGTAGATGCCAGGGTATACTACACTATATTTTATTTAGGTAACTAGTAGACCCACACGTGTTTTTTACTGAATTTTTTCGTTTGATTTGCCAGTGGACGCGGGCTTTGTGAAGGAGTTTCCACATTGAAGGATGTGCCTCTGGTATCCACAATACAATGTTTACAATACAAGTACACCCTACCGAATTTTCTCCTATCTAAATCCCCAAGAGCGTGACAGAGAGACGGCCCAAGCAAGCATGTAATACACTGTATATTATTATATAGTGGAATAACTTAGAAATTCGAAAGCAACCGATGTGGGACACTTGTGTGTGCAAACTGAAGTAACATTTTCACAATCGGTCTCTAGAAGCTATTACGGGCATGAAGTGGTTATGTTTGTTTGGTGCATCCATAGTGTGTACATTCTTGTGCACGACAGGGCGTGGCGTTCATGTACGATTGCGTGACGGGTGTGCGCATCCCTGGCAGCTTTGGCTGCATCATGGCAGACGAGATGGGACTAGGCAAGACTCTGCAGTGCATCACGCTCCTCTGGACGCTACTCAAACAGGGTTCTGACTGCACGCCCATCATTAATAAGGCCATGGTCGTGTGTCCTTCTTCTCTTGTCAAGGTGTCACATGTCAGATTAGTTCAGCTATGCTTTGTATGTGTAAGGTTAGGCAATTGTATCATGCACTTTTAGTCCTGGTGTCAAATTAAAGCAGGTTGTATAGTGAAATATTTACCTGTTTTGATTGTGATTACCTTATGGAAGATTGTGTGTTGTCTTAGCTCGCAGGGAGCTTCGAACGTTCGAGAAGATGTCGTGTTCTATTAAATCTCTTCAGTATGTCTCTTTGTGTACACTGTATTTTTACATTTATTGTTATTTTCGTTCAGTGCAAGTTCTGTGTTCCACAGAATTGGCACAACGAGATAAACAAGTGGCTGCGGGGCAGGCTGAGTTGCATGACAATAGACTCTGGATCCAAAGAAGACATCGACCGCAACCTCAGAGGTTTTGCTGAGACCTATGGTAGACGAGCCGTGACGCCTGTACTCATCATCAGTTATGAGACCTTCAGACTGCATGCTCACGTGCTGCACAACCGCGATGTAGGCCTCATACTTTGCGATGAGGTTAGTCTTACAGCGAATCATGCTTCAGGCACGGCTCATGTATTACAGATGAAGCTGATGCACTCGTAGCGTGACGCCTCAGGCTGTCCTAATATGTGGAGGATGCAGCTGCTAATATCGAGCAAGAATTATACATTCATGTAACCTGTGATCTTGCTGGGATTATGTACTATTCATGTAACATGAGACTTCTAGATGTCTGCTTATCACTAGGTGATGAGCCCAGAGAAACTATGGCGAGCTCTGAAGCGCATGATTGTTCATTGAACTTGAGAGGCATAGAGAATCTCGAGTGATATGTGTGGTGCAAGTCGTGCAAATGGAGAAATGAAGAAAAAGAATTTAAGGCCTGAAAATTATCTATTGCTTTATCACATGTACGGTAATTTTTTTTATGGATAACTCGACGCAAGAACAGGGTTTAAAAAGTGCAAATATTTTATTAGTCCTTTATGAGGAAACATTGACACATTCATTGTTTGATACGTAACACAGATCCTCGTACATTAAACTGGTGACAGTGCTGTGAACTGCGTTTTGAATGTGTGAAGGCTGGTTTTGTGTCTCACAACGTGTATACAAAAACGGTATTATTTGCTTTTAAATTTATTGTGAATACTAATTCGTATAAACACTGAGCAGGGCCATCGGTTGAAAAACAGCGACAACCTGACGTACCAGGCTCTGATGGCGCTTCAGTCTTCCAGACGCGTGCTGCTCTCGGGTACTCCTATCCAGAACGACCTGCTTGAATATTTTTCCCTCGTGCATTTTGTCAATGCAGGCGAGTAATTTTCTCCCGATTGATTTATGTTTAAAATGTTTGTATTAAAAAAATCAACAATTGAAGCCTCAGTTTAAAAAAATGTAGCATGCGATCTCCAATTATATCTCACTCTTTATTCAGGTTTCAAAACGATTACGTAAGCTGAACGTAATACGTGGCTCTTTTTATTTTCAGGGATTTTAGGAACATCTCAAGAATTTCGGAAGCGCTTTGAAAACCCCATTTTGCAGAGCAGAGATGCAGATGCTTGTGACGCAGAGCACCAGCTTGGCAAAGAGAGACTGGAAGAACTGACGGGTATCGTCAACAGGTACGGAGTTTTAGAGTGAGAAAAGCTGTCGTTTTCTCTGATGACCTTTAGCGCAACGAGTTAACACTTAAATTTATTCTACGTCATGGGAATAGAGTTTGTGCTCCAATTATTACCTATTGAATAGTATTACACCAGCCATAGTGTTAACGGTCAGCTGCACATCAAATCCAATTAGTGAGCACATTCTTATTTGAATGAGCTCGCTCTTTCGATGATGATAATCTTTCCTCTATGCTATGGGGAGAGCACTGAGGTATAGCTGTATTATTTCTACACTTACACACTTTTACAGAATCGTTCAAGCGTTGAAGATGTTATTGCTCGAACTGCTGAAAAAATAGTTATTATTTTCAGCTCTCGACTTGAATCCAACGCTGAAAGCCTCTTGTTTGTTACTTTGCATTGAAAATGAAAAAATTGCTCTTGTCATTTACAGTAACGTTGCTAGAAGGGATTCTTACGGAATGTGAAATTATATCCTAGCCCTCCTTTGAATCGTGTTCTCAACTAGTTACGGTTTACGATCAATATAATAACTGTTCACAGATACCGTCACAAGTCGCTCAAGGTAGCTCTTTAGATCTGCTTCTCTTAATCTACTATATCACCGATCTTGGCCTCGGAAACAAAAGGTAAAATTAACCATTTCGCCGACGACACGAAACTCTGTCACAGAGAAAACAGTGAGCAAGATAGAGTAACGATTCAATGAGACATCGACCGTCTATTAAGTACTGTACATTGTACTCAAACTTAGTAAATGAGCTTCAACATTAAAAAATTTCCCGTAATGTACACTCGTTGGGAGAACCTGCATTACTAATTCATGCCTGACCAGCAAGTAAAAAAACGCATAAAAAAGCAAGCAGAATTCTTGATTTTATGCTAAGAAAGTTTGACGACAAGTCAAAGAATATAGTATTTTTTCTATTTAAAGCGCTAGTTTAACTACATCTGGGATATGCTATGTAATCCTAGTTTTCTACCTTACGACGAGACATCACTGAAATGAAGAGAATTCCTTGAACGAAGAAGACTGCTAGGACACGTAATTAAGTCCTGCAGATATGTTTGTGGCTTTAACGATCTTTCTCCGAAAGATTTTCGATCAATACGACAACGTATAAAACAAATAGCGCCCAGACACTAACAATAAAACCGTCAAGACACTTAACGTCCAAAATGATTTCAGACAAATTTGTACTTACGTCAATAAACGCCTAAATCTAAACTAAATGTATGAGAAATGGGCAGTCAAAGAGTGGGTACATTTTTTTGAGATACCTGTATTTCCCATCTTGGCAGAAAGTCATTTTTACTGTGGTATGCTTTCTAATCTATTTCTGCTGCAAAAAAAGTATAGCGGGCATATGATAACAAATTTTTCTTAGTTGCATATGTTTGGACTTGCACTTCTGATTATCAAACTCCATATCGCCTGTACTTTTCTCTTTTTCTACAAGTTTCAAATTGTTTTCGTTCGATGAAACATTTATCAACTATAGGATGGATTGTGAGCCGTGAAGAGACAGTTTCAAAATGCATTCTTTTTTCACAAGTCGCGATGTTATGTGTATTGTTCATCGCACAGTACACAGATTTCTTTTCAGTCATTACCCCACATCGATTGAACATGGTTCACAGGGCTGCAGACAATGTCATGTGAAGCTGTCCAAGAGATATTCATGTTTACCTGTTCATACTCAAGTGTTGGGCAGCGTTATGTTATCAGCGCTTTAGAGTAACAAATCATAAATTGTTTTTCATAAATGATTAGTTAAACAATTGGTTATTTAAGCCCTCTGCCGGTGGTGCACAGACCGCGTGTCCGCTTATTATAACAGGTACTTTACCAGGATTCCGCTCTAAATACGAACATTTTTTACCATATTTGAATGAATTTTTCATTACATTTCATCATTATACTTGCATGGAATACTATGGAAATTTGTGTATGTCCTCCATCAAAAAGATCCAGATGGAGATATTTTTTTCGTATCTTTATTATTAAACTAGGTAGTTGCCGTGGAGATTCCACGATTTAGATTTGACTAATTTGAAATTATTATAAAGATGAATGCATTAAAGATTCACAACGAATTTTTGTGTTTTAAATAAGGACTTTTATCAATTTTGTTCAGAACTTTCTTTGTGTACCTTATCTACTGATAACATGGGCCGCATAGTACCCGTTGAAATTCCTCGGTTTAAAAGTGATAAAATCAGGAATCTATGAAATGAAATGCAATTTTCAGTTTTACCCGCGAATATTTTTCATCAATATATGTAGAACTTCCATTCTGTATCTTATCTATCGATATCATGGCCGTTTAAAAAATAAAAGCTAATAACAGAAAAAATGAAGTATTTTATAGTGATCCTGCTTTTTTGGTATCCACAATATAATGCTCATAATACATGCGAACCTGTTCTGATTTCAGTTTGATAATTTTTCTTCAGTAATAGATAGGAAGTTATGGTACGGACACATAGAGAGAGCGAGAGGTGGAGGTGCACTGTCTATTATATATGTAGATATCACTCATTAATGCTCAACTTGAACTAACTTTTCCGTGCAGATGCCTGATCCGGCGTACAAACGAGCTGCTGTCCAAGTACCTGCCAGTGAAATACGAGTTTGTGGTGTGCTGCCCTCTGTCTTCCCTCCAGCGGGAGCTCTATACGGCCTTTGTACGCTCTGCATCCGTGCGCCGTCAAATAGAAGGTCTGATCCTTTGGGACTTGTTGCAATAGTTTATTATTTGCACTGTTTTGGCGTCAGGATGTCCGCTGTCAGCTCTAGCATGTACTTGTAGCTACTGTATTCTGGGAACTTCTCTCTTGGAGACCTAACTGCTGGGCCTCAGTTAAAGCCACAAATTTTGAAGCGTAATATGGAAAGGCATCTTCGTTACGATTTTAGGTTGTCGAAATCTATACTATAATAAGAGCCCCGTCCGTCCCTCCGTCTGTCTGTCTGTCTGTCTGTCTGTCTGTCCGTCCGTCCGTCCGTGTGTCACACTCTTCTAATCGATAGCTTTGATAGCAACAAAGGATAAAGCGTAAGAAATACAAGAAATCATTCTATTGCATTATTTTTCTGTGGCAATTCAATTCCCTTTTACTTGCATTATGGTATGCAGAATACACAATCGGTATATTTTTACAAATAGAAATTTTCTTTGGACCTTTTTCTGTTGAAATTCATGATGCGTTGATATTTTTAATTGATAATGAGAAAAGAAATGTTTTAAATTAGTTTGACCAGTAACCTGGCTACCACTTAGTATCAGGCCAAAGATTTTGGAAATTGATTTCATTTCACGCTCTTAAGAATTGATTAGCACTGGCGGTCTTGGTTTTAGTTCACTGGTAAATTCTCATTTTCGCTGTACAAGTGCACTATAATAAGTCACTATCAAAAAATTAGAGAGATCCAGAGCCTTATATACTCGAGTCCGTATCGTGGATACCGAGTTCGGCGGTATATTGCGGCTCAAAAATACTGTATTCTAAGTGTTTATTACTGTCGCCAGAAAAATAAGTTTCCTTTGAAATAAGCTTAACCGTGGAAACTCCACTCGAACGAAAACAATGAATCGAGAGCTAAAAAGAAGAGCGAGAGAGAGATTATCTCAAGAAAGTTTAAAAATATTTTTTGCCATCATTTTTGATGGTACGGGTACACTAGCTGATGAATAATAATGTTCTAGAAATGTATGCTATAGATAATAGAGGATATTTCCGAATAAAATTCCGGCAAAAAAGGCCAATATGGATAGAAACGTGTTCAACCGTAAGAGAGAAGCAGCAAGACTTCGACAGCGATAAAGACGTTGTTCGTCTGATAGAAAACTGATTCTCTTCCCAAGTCCAAAACTGATTCGTTTGGGAACAAATTATTAACGATCATTGCACTAGTTAATGTAAAAAGGGAAGTTCAATTTTGAGAATAAAAAATATTTTTTTCTCTGTGAAGAAAGAAGACAATGCCATTATTAGAATTTCGTAAAGTGCCTCATGGGGTAGAGGGTGACCAATTGTTTAATGAAGATTTAGTGTGCATCTTCTATTTCTTATTCCCTAATCTATACATTACGAAAGGCGCGTCTGCGTTTAGATTTTGTTGATATTGTATTGTAATACTTCGTTAGTGTACATGTCGTTGGCTGATATTATATAGCAATACTTCATTAGTATGCTTAGGTACATTGAGCTGCTCATCGGTCAGGTAGTGCAAGAAATTATCTAAATTTTCTTTTATTTTAATTTGAAGCTAGATGCGACCTATTTTTATAGGTTGCATCATAAGTTTTTTTTATTATGTGCGTAAACCGACTTATGCCTCTGGCATTTTTCTCCTACGAGTGATTATATTCTGGTTATTGAATTTTCACGCAATCTTATTATTACTAGTGCAATGTGTACCCGCAAAATGCAGGATCTATGAAGTAAAATACATTTTTCATTTTTACCCGTGGTATTATCAAAATCTGAATATTTTTCATGAATGTATACAGAACTTCCATTTTCTATTTTATCTACCAATAAAAGGGCCGAGTGGGAGAAGAAAGCTAATAACGGAAAAATGGCGTATTTTAAAGTGATCCGGTGCCTTTGGTAACGACAATACAATGCATTGTATTGTCTAGTGCAATGTGTACCAATTAACTTTGCCATACGAGCAGCATTACTTCGTCTTGCCATTTCGTGTTGTTCGTCCGATAGTCTTCGGCGTCTTTCTTGCTGTCGAAGTCTTGCTGCTTCTCTCTTACGGTTGGACACGTTTTTATCCATGTTGGCATTTTTTTGTCGAAATTTTATTCTGAAATATCCTCTATTATCTCTTTGAAGCTTTTCAAGAAGATCACAATTCCGAAAACATTAACTATATTTCCAAAATCTTTGGCCTTATACTAAGTGGTAGCCAGGTTACTGGTCAAACTAATTTAAAACATTTCTTTTCGCATTATCAATTAAAGATATCAAAGGATCACGATGAATTTCAACAGAAAAAGGTCCAAAGAAAATTTCTATTTGTAAAAATAAGCCGATTGTGTATTCTGGATACCATAATGCAAGTGAAAGGGAATTGAATTGTCACAGGAAAATAATGCAATAGAATGATTTCTTGTATTTCTTTAGCTTTATCCTTGTTGCTATCAAAACCATCGATTAGAAAAGTGTGACACAGGGACAAACGGACGCAGCTCTTATTATAGTATGGATTTTGAACCTTGTCTCCCTATCTTTCACTGAGCAATTTTAAATGCCAAGTGTCTCTAGAGTTATTCCTAGAATTTCATCTTACGTCAGTGACCTTAGAGAGTTTGAGTTTCTTTCAAAATGTTCAAGTTTCAGCGGGTCTAGTTATTAGGAGTAATCTTGAAGTTTTTGTCTTCTATGGGTTAGCTGACAAGTAGCGTTTCCTGTGTAATTGTCTTAATAGTTGTACTTGAAAAATTTTTCAAAATAATTTTTTTCACTATGTCCTAGGACATTGCTCGAGTTACATGGCATCTTCTAGAAACGAAGCTACGACCGGCGCCGCTAAATGACCAGCATGCCTGCATTACAGGTGGCGGTGGAGGAAACAGTGCTCTCACTGCCATCAACAGTCTCAAGAAGCTATGCAATCACCCTGACCTACTGTGGGATAAGGTTATGAGTCAGGAGGAGGGATATGCGAATCTGGCCAGCCTCTACCCTCCAGGCCACGATACCAAGTTTGTTGAACAACATTTCAAGCTGTAAAATTTTGTGCACACTATCATCTTGTACTCTGGGTTGTTAAAATACTAAAATCTTTTACATATTCTGACGTTGGGAAATGGCTGTACATAAAGTGCTCATACTGCAAGCCCGTCATAGCGGATCTCATTCGTATCTTTCCGTGAATTAAGGGCTTCTTTGTTTTCGTTCACTGCTCAAACTTAGGTGATTGTTTCCTGGTTACGAAGGGGGATGTGCCATGGGAACTTCTTCATCGTACCTTGGGGCCTTAACTATTCACGGCAGAACAGTAACATTCCTGAACTTCTCTCAAGAACGTGTGCTATCATCGCCGTTCGAAGCTAGTGTTAACAAGAGAAAGTAACGTTCCTTGCAAATACCCAAAGTGACAAAAAACAAATTTGAGGTTTTTAGATGTGTGAAACAGTTTGGGGTCTTTGTTTTACAGCTAACTAAACATTATTTTTTGCTTTTTTCGAGCAGCTAGCTGACGAGTCGTCAAGTTAAATTCCTGTCTCGCTTCTTACTTAATTTTTTTCAATGTGAGGTGATTTTTATTAGTCAAGGTTCAGTAAAGTTGTGCTCCAGTGGAATTTGTGCTTCAGCATATCAAGGGGACTTAACGTTTTTCTGGGATTGAGTTTTTCGCGTGCACTCTCAGAAGCTTAGTAATAGTGCTTGTCCTTGTCAGCGTACCTAACGTAACTTCTCAGTAGTTTCTCTTGCTATTCACGGTGGAATTAACAGGCCTTGTTGCAGGATTCTACTGTAGGTTTAGTTTGTAGGCCTTATCTTTCTCTTTCCCTCTTCTCTGTTTCTCTCATGAGAAAGGCCGGTGTGCCATACAACCTGTCTCTTGCACGAGTGACTTGGTTTCTATTAGTTTCTTTGTCTCACTTGACAGTTTTGTTCCCCAGAGTGTAGTGATGGTGATAATATAGTGACTTTGTCCCAGTCAAATACCTCTGGGACGGAGCAAGTCTCTTTATCTATCTGAAAAGATGATCGTAACCACCTCATGCAGTGATGGCAGACTTGACAGAGTGAAAGACAAGAAATTGAATTTTCTTTCGTTAAGACCATTATTCTAAATGGTATTCTTAAAGGTTAAAAGTACTATCTGCTGAATCTTCTTTCTGGTAGAAGAGAAAATAGACTATAGTGTAATAATTTAATTGTCATAAAGTATTAATGTAGTAGTAGCAGTTTCTAAATGCTATTTCAGCTGTCGCTTACAGGTTTTAAAATTTTATTCAAGTGAATAGGTTTACAAACTTTTCACGAGAATGTTTGCCGTGTCATGTGACTTAATCGTGAGGGAATCATACTGAACGTCTCACAGCTTACGATATGTTTTTATTCCTCATACGTCTTCGAGAACTGGAAGTGATGTAAGTGAGAGTGGGCCTTGCATTGCATTCAGTACGGGATTGTTGTAAGGTGAGGCCTCTGCTGTTCAGTACAGTAGCGTCACAACTAGAGCACTCGCGCGGTTCTTAAGCTTGTTCGGCCACTTTGAATATTTCGTTTTGTATTATATCATTGTTTTTGTGCTTCGAAAAATTTAACACTTTTTACCAATTAAGTATATTAAATCCAATGAAAATTATTATGTACATCAAACTTTTTAAATCGACTGTATATGAGTATTTTCACTAAATAGCAAGCTGAGTCCAGTGTGTTGATACTAGCCGCACAGCTTCACGCAGACTCTATTGTTCCTGAGTAATTCAAAGAATTGAATACTCCGCCTGTGAGCATTCAAAAAGAATTGAATGCTCCGCCAGTTTCAATTCTCTAGATTTTTAGAGGATGATTCAGTTTTGCGTTGTCAATGTTCAAGAAAGAACAGCCAACGCTTCCCTTCTACCTATTTTTGCGGCTCTGTTCTTATACACAGGTCTGGTAACTATGGTAGATCTTTGACTGACCCTCCTAATGTCTGTT
>VCRD01005967.1:0-16652 GCA_006783055.1 Trinorchestia longiramus
TCACTCTGAACATCCTTATTTAAATGATGTCAATCAATGACACCATTGATCCAATGACCCTTTTAAAATACGTAAATCCAGGTAGTTTTCGATGATTTTTGTAAGTATTGCTTCCTATCAATTTTCAGATTTAAAAAAATCAACAGGTATAAGCTGGTGCATTATCATAAAATTGACTTTTACTCTTCCGCCTACATTATGCATGACTCAAAAAATGGCTGAAAGTGTCAGTAGAAAATAGTTCTTTCTAATTGATCTATATTTACAAACGTTTTTTCTTAATTTAGCACTCATGGTTACTGCTCGTATTTCATCTTGTTCCTCACTTGTAAGATTTGCCGCATCAGAAGTTCCATTCTCATGGAATAAGTGCCGAGTAAAGGCTTTTGGAAGAATTTCGGAACAAGGCTTGGCAGAATATGCAAGGGTATCTGCAAGAGAAAACATATCAATATGTATATACATATATTCATATATTATCTAAGTACGTACAGTATATAAGTATATTCTATATATATATATATATATATATATATATATATATATATATATATATATATATATATATATATATATATAAATGTCAAGTCACATGAAATTGGTTCCACTTCTATCTCTCACCAATGAGATGAATAATAGCTGTAAAAATGTGAGTTGCTCATGAAGTATATTAAGATTACGAGTATATATATATGTAATTTTTCACATTATTTTTGTACGTATCGAATACAAAATCAAAAAAATTATCCGTCAATGTCAGTAATTGCTTTGCTACAATAAGTCACTGTGAAACCTCAGAACTTTAGTCTACTACAGCTCTTCTTATCTGTATCAACATCTAAGTATTGAAAATTAGACACATTACATAGAATAGAATAAAATAGAATGAGGCTATAGGAACGAGCCTTCTGGCCCATTCCTGGGTCGGATAATTACGGATAATTACGGTCGGATAATTCAATATGTATATACACATATTCATGGGTCGGATCCCGCTGCCGACATGGTTGACGCGGCTAGAAATACGGCATGGGACTTGGGTAAAACAACCGAGTAATTATCGAAGTAATTATCCGACCCAAGAATGGGCCAGAAGGTTCGTTCCTATAGCCTCATTCTATTCTATTCTATTCTATTCTCGATAATTATTCGGTTGTTTTACCCAAGTCCCATGCCGTATTTCTAGCCGCGTCAACCATGTTGGCAGCGGGATTCGAACCCGGGTCTTCCCGCTCGCAAGCATATTCGCTCACCAGTCGACCAAGCTGGCGATGTCGACCAAGCTGGTGATGTGAACAGTGAACATTCACTGTTATATCTTATTTTTTTACTCTCTTTCTCTGATATGTAACGCCTGTTCAAATTAAACACGATGCTTACAGATAACTGTAATAATGATTAAATTAAATCGATCATCAGCAAGCTATACCATACGGTCAACCAGTAATTAGAAATTACAATTTCAATTTAATAACAATCACAACTTTATGTTTTAAGTTTTCGCTCTCATAATTTTCCTTTTTTGGTCTTTCTCGGATGTTAAACATCCAATTCAGTTAAATGTAATGATGTCAAATCTAATTTGTACCTAAAGAAAATATTTTGCTTATCACCTAAAATGCGTATAATACCTACCACGTCAGAATTTGTATGTATCACCAATGATTACCTCTTAGGTCATCATTGAAAAAGCGAAGTTTCATTTGTTTCCCCATGTATATTTCACGTTCAGTGCGTGATGTGAATGTTCATGTTTACCCGTAGGTACTGCTGTTCTATCATCTATGATACTACGCATAGAATACCTACCACTTAAGGATTTTATAATAAGGCATTTTTAAAAACCAATGCTGTTACATTTCTTATGTACCAACTTTATTGCAAATATACGTTTTTGTTTGTTGTTTGTTTTGTTTGAACTTGTCTTTTTGCTGAGCTTAGATGTTCCCCTGTAAGTTTACGATTTCCTTTTTGAAGCAATTTTGATACCATGTGTATTTGACAGATTTTATGGCAAATATCTCATTTCATTGTGCTTATGTCTTTATTCAAACGATTTGAATTGTGTTTGAAGTGTTCGTGCTTTGATTTGCTTTACTCTGAGATTTATAATTAATCCCAATATAGAACATTTGAATAATAACTATTACATCAGCTATAAAGTTCATTGTCTAATTTTGTCTCACTCAAGTCTCTACGTTCGGGTATTTTATGACGAGCATACCGAAAGATCGACCAGCCATTTTGATACGGTTATTAAATTTCATGGCCTCGGCTGGAAGCTGCATATCCGCATCTCGTTTTGTGTTCCCTGGAGCAGCCAGCTAATTAGGTACGATGCTTTAATGTTTTACTCAACAGTTGTATTATAAAGTTGCCTTGTGCTATTGATTTTTCTTGCTAAATTCTGTATTGATTTCGAGTTACTGATTGGGCTTTATCCGGGCAGATTTCAGTTACGGGTGTCAGTTTACGGATTTCAAGTTCTCAGTTTCGGTCCTTGATCTTGGCCTCAACTTCTGCTCTGATTTTGATCGTGTCCAATAATAAATCTGCAAGCTACGAAGCCGATCGTGTCAATTCCTTCGAAGAACATCACCCACGAAACAATTACTACAGAAAAAATGACACGTTCCCTAAAGTATATTGAGATTCAGCAAGTGCTTAATCACTCAAGTGTTCAGATTCCAATACGAATAATCGCAACCAAGAATGACATGGACCATATGACCCTCAAATGTGACTAGGATGGGCTATATTCTGTGTGGTAATATTAACTGAGTAGAAATTTTCCTTAAACCTAATCAAAATATTTCAGCCCTATATTGATGGAGCATAAATATCTCACTCCCATTGTATGCTTGATGTTAGTTTTATCTGAAGTTTACGAGGGTTGTTTTTTAACCTCTGGTTAGCCATGAAAAGGGCAAATTTACATAGCATTATTATATTACCAAAAATACAGCAAGGTCTTACTTATTTCTCCACATAATCGTCAAAACTGATATAACCCAATTTCCTGAGGTACGGGCAATTGAACATGGCCGCTACGGTCGATGCTCCCGTGTAATGTGAGTTAAAAAATGTAACCAGTTTTATGCTAGCAGAAAGACGTAGTGCTGATGAAATCCATCGCAGAATGAGCTATGTGTACGGAGACAACTTTATGACTAAGGATAGTTTATAGGAATGGTGTAGAAAATTAAAAAAAGGCGAACTGACGTCCATGAAAAAGGTGGAAGTCAGTTTGCCTTCTTTTAATTCTCTACACCATTCTCGTACACTACCCTTAGTAATAAATGCAACTGAAATGAGAAGAAATCAACATTGTGTAGGTTTAAATATGTACATTGAAAAAGGCTAGCCTTATCGATGATATTACTGGTGACGAGAAGCCTACTCGTTCTGCAGCTTGATCTAGTGGAAAATGCACAAATGAAAAAATACCATTAAGAAAATTTAGAGGTAGAAATTTACCAATTAAAAGAAACCCAGAAAGTAATAGAACAAATGACAAATAGCAACTTGAAGGTTGTCGCCCTTGCTATTATAGTGGAAAAACACCTTAGTCCTACTCGCCAGATGGCTCTGATAACGTAAAGTAAAGATATACTGCTCAGTTCCAGTTATTCTCAAGCTTCTCCCTGGTTTAGCTTACACTTTTCAAGCATACGATGTTCCGAACAAGACATCTGCTTATTACGCTCTTCAATTCACCATAGCTCAGTCTCTGCTCCGTTTGCTCGACAAGTATTTCCTCTTCCAATTTATAATGGCAGCATTCTCGAGAGCCAGTAGGGTGCTGCTTATCGCAATTAGCACATTTTTGTGGTCAATCACTATATAGCTCAGTGCTCTTCAAGGTGTGGGTCGCGACCCACAGGTAGGTCGCGCGACCATTCAAAGGGGGTCGCGAAATGTAGGATCATACTTTTCTAATTTATGTAATAATTTTATTTTAGGATAAATAAAATTGTTGAAGTTGAAGACCACTGTTATAACTCATGCTGGTCATGGCCACAGACTGCACACACCTCGTTAAAATTGGCATGTTTTGGCTTCATGTCCGTACATCTGACATTTGAAGCAGCAACGTGGTTTTGATAAGTATAGTCTCTAAGCCCCAAATAAACACGACATAGAAGGGATGTATAGTCGCACATTAAAACTTGTCCCTTTTATTTCCATGAAATGTGAAAGGAGGCACTGGTTGAATGTCAGAATGTATATTGGAGAGTGCACATGGGTGCTATTTTCTATCTTTTCTTTCCGGTACAGCACAATACTCTTCGGTAACTCCTCTAAGTGGCGCTCTTCAGTGTAGTGTGGGTAATTTGCGGATCAGAATAAACCCTTGATCTCGTTCAGGCTGTCGTATTCGATTTCAATTGGCTAGTTCTTTTTCATGGAATGACTCAAAGTGGCATTTGAATTATTTTCGTGATGTATCGAATCGTTAAATCAGGTATCTTCGTTCAACGGTCCATCAGGTACTGAACACACTGAATCGAGATTACGCAGCAGTTTATTCGCCCTATAATACGCCACCCTGGCTTATAAGATCCTCATCACGTTACGCATGGTTCGTTTCAGATATTTCTAAATTATCACCCACATACTAATCAACATGATCACGAAAATCAACAAAACGGCTCTTAGCCCTCTGATGCTTCATTTTCACATTCGAAAGCAACTTCGTTTCATTTGCATCAAGTTCCGTTTCATGAATATGCAACACTTATTAATTAGGATTGAAAATTCTTTATTTGAACAAAGCTTTCTTCCTTTTTAGTTCAGTTTCTTTAGATTGAGATGGTTCTCCTTGCCATTTGAAATGATTATTTTGTCACTAGCAGAAAAGTTCGTATCACTCAAGCCTGATATTCTTTCATTCGAGTCAATTGTACTTAACCCTTTCGATACTGACGGTACATATAAGTACCGCCCCAATTTTGCACATTTTAAGATGCAGAGCAACACGTGTGTCTGTGCAAACGCTGGTAGGGCAGTGCAAGCTACAGTTTGATCAGGACAATGAAGTGACCGTAAACATCACAAAGCACCTTTTTATAAAATTTGATGTTAATTATGTTGAAAAGGTTCTGATGTTTGCATCATGGTACCGAAAGGGTTAATCTCGAGTTTGACTTTCGATGACTGCAATCGGGTGTCAGAATATGATTAAGGATTTTCTTCCAGACGAATGAGGGATTTTCTTATTGAAACAAATGTCGTCGCCTCTTTGCACCAGTATTTCAAATTTAGGACATCCAAACATTCATATCCAAACTTGGTGAGCATTGCGTCCTAACTAGTCCGGTTTTACAGCAAAAATAGCCTAGTCGTGCGTTAAAAGTAGTTTAGTCGTACGCCAAAATTAGTTATATATCGCGTCCGAACTAGTCAACTCATTTCCAGACTAGCCAAGTATCAGGCTGGAACGAAAGTCATGTCGTTTTTCTCCAACACATATCATCTCAAAAATTCACAATGCTATTTTTAATTTTTACAATAATTTCCCTCGTTTCCAAAAGCTTTTCTTCAACGGTTAGCTAGGTTTTTAATGCCTTTTTCAAAAAAAATTCTTCATTTTCAAGAGATAAACAAATCTAGCCATTTATATGAATTTTATTGCTCAAGTGATGCAGGGAAGATCTGAAAAGAGGTAATCAAATGGAAAAATATCAGCCAAGTAAGGTGGATGACGTGAAACTTGCCAATTGAAACCCATGATTTTTTCCTGAGTTATTCTAGTTGTATGAGTTATAGCATTGCTGTGTTGAAGCGCAACACTTTTCTATTGAGTAATGCTGGTATTTTTCTTTACAAAGCAGTTCTGAGATCATCAAACTGCTAACAATATTTAGTAACCGTAACTGATTGGCTGGGTCTAATAACTCATAGAGAATTAATTCTCTCATGTCCCACCATAAACAGAGTATAGTCTTCCTTGGGTGTCATCACGGTTTTGGAATTTGCTGTCGAATTCGATTTCGGTCGAACCATTATTTTTTGCTTTCAGTAGTGTTGTGAAAACCCCATTTTTCGTCTCCAGTGATAATTCTTTCCAAAAATGGATCTCGATGGCTCCTTGAAAGGAAGGATGTGCAGACAGCCAATCCTCGTTTCTTTCAGCATCATTAAAATCGTGAGGAACCCATTGTCTAATTTTTGATATCTTTCTCAGTTAATGAAGGCATGAAGTCATGGTTGCGTGAATTGTATTGTATTGTTGAGCTAATACTATGCTGCTTAATTTAGGATTGACCTCAACAGCATCTTTAATGGCTTTTTGGTCAATTGATTTTAATTTTCCCATTTTTAGTGATCCTTGAGGTTGAAATCTGAAGATGAAAACGTTACAAACCACCGTTGGCATTTTTGATCATTCAAAACATTCCTCCCATCGACAGTTCAAATGTTTCTTGCAGCTTCTGCAGAAAAAGTTTATTTTTTTGTATAGACAATGGACATATGCTTATTATGTTGCTATTATATTGCTTATAGACAATGTCCCAGATGCTCCTCATTAATATGGAGGGTTAAGCCAGTCAAAATTGATTTAATATTACTAATTATTGTTCCTCATAAATTTATTTAGACATTAGAACACTAATTTGGTTGGAAATAACTAATTGGGTAACTCCTAAGAGGCGGTTAAGTGATCAAATCATTATCGACATTACTTTCTTTCCGACCTGATACTATGTGGCTTGCCAAATTTACACTCGAGTTTAGTATTCTTTTCGCTGTCAAATTGTCGTCTGGACTGGCGAGCTGATGCTGCTCCATATCAAAAAATATCTCTTAATACAAACATGTAACCATTGCAACCAGTGCAAACTATGCAAACGACGTAAACTGCAAACGATGAAAACGATGCACAAGCTGCAAACCAAAACACTGTAGCAAGCAGGTCTACGTGCAAGGCTCGTGCTGCGTAGGCTGCACCAAGTGACAAGTTTAAAAACACACAATGTTTCAAAGAACGATCTAGATGAGCTGGTGAAGTGAGAGACAGGCGATTATTCTTTCTAAGAAAATGCGCTTCCCGACCACGTCGAAGTGTCAAAAATGGTATAGGATGAGCACCTAAAGAAAATACTGTCATGGGAAATGATTACTTTTTAATTTCTAAGGTTATTTCAAGGCTATTCATCGTACAGTAGGGGCGGAAACAGTGGCGTTTTCAGTTGTTCGTGTTGTAGAGAGGCACAGTAGAGTTGGTTTCCTGACATTGCCCTATAGACATGAAGCAGTGATAGTCTACTTTTGGGAATGTTCTCTCAATTATTATTAACATGTTTTATGAGACTATAAGCTACGGCTGAAGTGATATGGAAATCAATAAAGAACTTTGGCTTAAAACCTGTTAATAAAAACAGAAATTAACCCTATTCAAATTTTCTCCTTTACAATAGTTGAAATTTTGCAGATACAATAACCACGTGGCCTGTCTGTTCACTTTGTTCTGATACAATAACCAGGAGGCCTGTCTGTTCACTTTGTTTAGATAGAATAACCACGTGGTATGCCTCTGCACTTTTTTCTGATTGTTTAGATATAATAACCACGTAACCTGCCTGTTCACTTTGTTCAGATCCAATCACCACGTGGCTTTTTTGCTCACTTTATTCAGATACAATAACCATGTTTCCTGCCTCTTTACTTTGTTTAGATGAAATAACCCCAGTCATTATTTTCATGAACGGATGCTGCATTATTGTTAATAATGCTGCGGAAATATGCTCATGGTAAACAAGATATTTCATAAACTATAAATTTGCTGAACAATTTATTTGTGTAATAAATCCCGTTTATTTGAATGGGGTTACAACGTACATACAACGTTAGGGGAAGCATGAGGGAGAATTATTGGGTTGCTATCAAGTGTGTAGGTCTGCCAGCTGCCCATTGTTGTGTTGGCAGCTTTCCAAGAACAAATCTATTGTGTTGTATATACTAAGTGCATTGAGGATCTGAATTTTATTCATGCATTGTAAGGTGATGTATGAAAATCTTTGATTTTTGTTCCGAATTTTTGTTTGTTAATTCTAATTCGAAACTTTACATGCTTTTACTTTATATTCAACGAGAATATGTCATCATTAGACACACATAAAAACATTATGACTTTAAAGAAGAACTTTTTTAACCCCAGTTTCTGAAATGAAACCTCCAATGGATATGAAGATATTCGAGTAGCATGAGTAAATCAAGCGGCAACTAAAGAAGATGAGATGAAAATAATGGAAAAGGGCATGAGCCTTTTCAAATCAACCAAAGACTTACAGCGTGTTTGAACTGTCCAACGTTTTATACCAGAAAGTGGAGCAAAAATGAGGCATTCGTACTCGTACAGAAAATAGGAGTAAAGCTCAAAATGTGTAGGATGCACTCCCTCGATGCAGTAGGCGCATTCAATATAAAAAATGATTGTGGTTGCCGGGGCTAAATATGTAGGAAAGAAAAGATAGAATGAAGCTATAGAAAACAATTGCAAAAGAGGTTTATAAACATAAATAATCAAAATTTAATTATTTGGAGAGGGTTTTCTTTTTGCAGCGAATATAATATTTTTGTGATATCGACACACATCATCTAGGTATCTCTATGGCCATAGTGCAGCTAAAAGACGTTGTGTAGATACATTCAGAACAGGTGGCACATCTAGTTTGCCTCCATCTTTTCCTACCTTCATCCTGACCTGGCTAACGCTACACGACTTAGGATCTAAACCTAACACATGAATGCAATGATATTTAATTCATCCGTAGGTGACCAGGAGGAGTTACGAGAGCCGGCAATGTTTCCAAAATGATTGTCATTTCACCCGGCACAAACCTAATAATTGTGCATTGTATTACCTTGAGAAATCATCGTTAAAGTTTGGATGAGTGAAATTAAAATTTTGGATGTTTTAACTGTTTTTCAATATGTCTTTGATTGCAAAAATTAGCAACTTAATCTCAAACATTTAAACTAAACTACGAAGGAACGGCAACCTTATATGCAGTTTCCACGGCTTGGAATAAAAAACATATTGTTACAAATCAAAAAGCTTATTCGTTAAATATCTCATTACTATGCTAGAACACACAGTTTTATATTATCGACATAAATAGTCAGATTTTTTTTTAAATACAGGAATTTATATTGTGTCTTTCAGTGTTGCATCAAATTTGAAAATATTGTTATGAATTCTGTTACACATTTAATAGTTTTTCCATATAATTTCTAAAATTTAAGCTGCCCTTGTTAATAATTGATGTTTTGTTTATTACATTTTAAAAGTTACTTCTCGTTATACGAACGAGGGATTGCTGTATGGTTACGTACGTGCGAGTTTTGATAAAACTATGTTTGCGTGTGTCGTCTACTGATAAATTACATTTTTGTATTTGCTAAACTGTGTTCGTGAAAGTTGGATGTACACTAACATCACTCTCCACATCAGTTCTCATTGGCTATAACATTACTGCATGCCGAAAATCTCCATTTCATCACAATACATTAGAAATTAAAACGTAGTACCTAAGTTAAGTCAAACAGTAAAATTATATAATTTTGAATTGCAATGACACTTGACACATAATATGGCGGACATGTACAATATTCTTAACTTTGATTTATTTAGAGTCCGCTTATTGTGGATATGGTTATGACCAGCAACTTACGAACACAGTTTGCAAAGTTTAATTCTTTCTTTTGTGCAGTTTGTCAGCCCACGCGAGTGGACGACGGCAGCAAATCTACAATCTAGTACTAATTATTCGTTCTCAGTTTCTTGAGGTTTATCGTTTACTGAACTGAATGTTTTAAGCAGTATTATAAACGATAGGAGAGAACATATTAGAAGATTATATTGAACAAACGATCATTGTTTAATTGAATTTATGACATTATTCACAAAATTTACCTAATGATAGAAAATGTTATTAACCCAATTATATTTTGTAAAAAACCTCGATATATTTAGATTAATATCTCAGGTTTGTATTTTCTTTTGTACTGATTCAGTCCTCTTTGGACCTCAAATGGTCCATAGGGCAGCAATGAATCTCCACCATTCAGTCCGTCCGGGTTCCATAGTTTCCACCTCTTCTATACTGAGACCCTGCGCTCTCATGTCTCGCTGGATTGTCCTACCCCAGGTCTCTCTTGGTCTACCTACTCCTCTTCTTCCATCAGGTGCCCAGGGTAAAATATGCTTAGGTAGCCTGGACGCATCCAACCGCAAGGCATGGCCATAGTATCTGCATCAGCTCAATCTCAGCCTCCCCGGATTTTCTTTTATGATATTGAATTTATCCATTTCAAAATGTTTCAATGGCAACTAATGTGTTTTTATATATTGTGGGGCACATGTGGCATGTGTGGTTGCCATTCATTCGGGTTTTCATTTGCGTGTTTGGAATTAAGTTGCTAATTTTAGCAACTACTTACATCTGATGACTATTGTCGTTGTTCAAGCACTAGAATATATGTTACTACATTGAAATCAATGAAACATTTCCCAGTAAAACAGATAAACTATCTGTGGATAAAAATCATTGTGATGCATGCCAGTATCGAATGCATAAGAATTTCTAGCAGCACTGACATCTTCATCCTCACTTTCTAGTTTAACAAGATAATGTGTCAGTTTGATTGTCCAGCAAGACGAAGCTTCGTTACTCATCTGTAAATACTTAACTTGCATTTAATTCTTGTCTTTTTTGTTGTACGGCAATTTGTTTTTAAAATTATTAGTAAATTTGTACCTTCATTTGGGCATTTTGTCAGAGGCTAAAAATAAGAGACAACTTGCATTTGGAAATAAGGGGCATTTTGTTAGTTCGTTTATAATCTTAACATTCGTTTCACATTTACATACTAGGAAAATTGGATGATATTTATTGCTGAGTAATGATGCGTACAACAACTTGCGACGCTGCCGCCCTTGCCCTCGCACCGAGCTCCCCTTGTGTTCAGTTACCCTGCCTGTAGAGGCCTTCCCTGAAGGAAATAAAGTCAGTCAATATAATTCTGTGAAATGAAGTAACACTCAATACACCTCTTCCACATCTTCGTTTCAAAATCTACAAGCAAGACCACATATCAATACATGCACTACAATGGAATAATGCTCTACCATAATTGAACAATGCTGCACCACACTTGATGTATGCTTCATACATGTGTTATGTGTTGCACCACGTGTGATGTATTTTTTGGATTTTCTTTGTAAGAATATAAAACTAGTAATCAGCTTTTGGATGAGGGCTTGCATTATGGTTATGTGGGAGTGCAAGTTTTCCTAAATGGAATGTTAGCGTGTGTCGTCCGCTGGTAAAGTAAATTGAAAAGTTTAATTTGCTAAACTATGTTCGTAAAAGTTTGATAATAGTTTTTCTCGCCACCTCCGCTCCCGGGACATTACTGCGTGGTAAAATTCTGAATTGTTGTCAATAAAATAAAACGAAAGAAGGTGTAGAACATCAGTCTAGTTATATGTTAAAATAATAAAGCATCAATAGTAATGACACATGTCGCATCATATGGCGGACACCTTTTGTGATATTCTTAAAGTCGATTCATTTCAAGTCTGCTTATTGTGGATGTGGTTAGTATCACCAACTTACGAATACTGTTTTCAAAGGCCATTTTCTTTCATGCAATTTGTCAGTACAAGCAAGCGAACAACAGACGCACTCCTTCAATCTAACACTAGTTATGAGCTGCCAGTTCTATAAAACACGTAAGTTGGTGGTTGTCCTTTAATATAAGCTTTTTATTAGTTTCAACTCTATTCATATTTCTATAATTTAGCCGACGATGGATACGATGGTCCGACTGCATCATTTCTGCTCGCAGGAGAGGCAGCGATGGCAGCTATGTTATCGGTTCTTGGTTGCGTTCCCAAGATTTAATTTCAATATACTATGAAAGCCTGGGCATCATCGTCGGTTCCTCGAGTCTGCAACTAGGAGATCGTTACTGCCGAGCACATGAGCGTAGTCTAGACGGGACCTCTCATTCGCACGAATGTAGCATCACGAGTTCCAGCATCAAACAGGTTGATATTCTTCACCAACCGTGAGTGTCTGGGACTCCAAATAGTCTTGTAAGGATAACTGATGAAGTCGTTGGTTAACGATTTGATTGAGCCATGATCTGTGACTAAATACACTAGTTAGACTAAAGGAAATAATTATGCTAAAATTAAAACTAAAATACTAGCTGAAGCAAAATAATATGAATAGCTATCTATTAATATGAACAATGGACCGGAGTACAAATATAGATGACCTGATTTTACACTGAAGCATTATAATACGATACGACATCAGACTCATCTTCCTAAATTCTTGACTGAAACCCATTACAATACCGTAAGACCTATGCCTGATGTATTCTAGCTGTAATAAGCGTAGCAATAACCATACGTTGAACATACTCTCACCATACCTAATAATTATAGGCGCTAGTACTAACAGAATTATCTTTACACATTCAACACTGAAACATACTGGCAGGAATTGTCATAAAAACAGAAAAAATGGATTTAAACAAGTAAAAGTGTAGCTGACCTGCGGTAGAATTAACCTCAATGTCAAGGAAAACAATGTATCTCGAACACACACTAGCATCACCTGGGAAGGTAGTGGACTATAATTGTTCTTCCTGACCCACATTTAAAACTAAAAAATATACCTGATATATTCTAGTCCTAAGAATTATAGCTAGGCCATACTTTTGAGACCTGGAGTATGGAAAGACAGCTGATACCTACACAGACATGATTGTCAATTAAAACCTAGTAACGCTGAAATGAAGAATACATAATCATCTATATATTAATACGCTTAAAACTAAGTTCGTGTGTAACGCTCCTCATTATTATGAAGGCGCCGTGACTGGCGGTTTTCGTGTCTACGAAGATACTATATATAAGGGGTCGTATTTGCCCTTGTGGCTGGAGATCAAGAAGAACAATAATTATTTTACTTTGTGGCGAGAGATCAAGAAGAATAATTAGAAACTCATCAGCAAACGAGATTGTGAAAAGTACCAATAAATATTATCATCCCATTATTTATTAAGCTACTCACACTGCGTTCGCCCTTCACAATGGATCAGAGGAGAGAATTAGTCAGAGAGAGACGAAGAAGATTTCGAGATAGACTAAGAACGGAAGAAAGGCAATCTATTCGAGATATGAACGGGAACTTTATGGTACGAAGAAGACAAAATATGAATGCCACGGATAGAGAGCATGAATTGGTGGAAGCTAGGAATAGAGCAGCTGAAAGAAGAGCTCACATAACTCAAGAGGAAAGCGATGTTTACTTGAACGATTTAAGAAATCGTTACCAGGAAAGAAGAGCGAATGTGGGCCAAGAACAGATAATTAAGCATAATTCAAATATAAGAGCACGAAACCAAGAACGAAGGCTGATCAAAATTCAAATAAATAACGAGCAATTTAATATAGGTCTCATGAATGTCATATGTCGCTTCTGTTCTGCTTTTAGATTTCAAGGAGAGCTATGTACTAAATTGCTCTCACAATGGAAAAGTTTGCTTGCCCTATTTACAAGGATGCCCTCTACTACTTCGAAGATGTTTGGAGTGTGATCATCATGAAGCAAGAAATTACCGAGACAACATTAAAAATTACAATGCCGCATTTTCCTTTGCTTCTGTTGGTGCAGATGTAATTATGCCGCCTTGAAGGGAACCTTACTGTTTCCGCTTGCAGGGTCAGACCTATAATTTCAGTTTAGGTTTGCATCTAAACAATGATGAAAGAAGAAAATACGAACAGGTTTATATTCTTGATACAGCTGAAGCAATACAAACAAGATCAGAGGCACCCGAAAACATTGCTTGCCTCGAATCCGTTTTTGCTTCTATTTCAACAATTATGGAACAAAATCCCTACGCTCAGATCCATATCAAAAAATGTCCATAAAATACATTTCTTTCATACTTAACCTTATATGATTGGAAGTGAGTTAATTATTGAAATTGCGCAATCTACACTGGTTTCTGCTAGGGATTTATGATTTCACTAGATAGTTTTCTTGGAAATTCTACGGTTTAGATTAAACCAATTTGAAATTATTATGAAGGGGAATATATTAAAGATTTACCGACAGTTATTGTGTTTGAAATGAATATTTTTCATTAATATATGTACATACAGTACTTCCATTCTTTATATTATCTAACGATATCATGGTTTAGAATCTAGACAACAGAATCGGTTATCTAGAGCCTAGATAGATCGGTTATCTATGCACCGTGGAGTTCCACGGTTTAAAAGTGATAAAATTAGGGATCTATGAAATAAAATTTGGTTTTCAATTTTACGCGTGGTACCATCAAAAGTCAAATATTTTTCATGAATGTATACAAAATTTCCACTCTGTATCTTATCCACTGATAACGTAGCTGTGCATGAGAAGGAAAGAAATAACGAGAAAAAATAACATATTTTATAGTAATCTGTGCCTTTGACATCCACAATGCAATGCTTATAATACATTTATGCCCGTTTTGATTTCAGTTCAATAATTTTTATTCAGTAATAGATAGGAAGTAATAATACACACGTACACAGAAAGAGAGATGGAGTACACTGTCTATTATATATGAAGATAATCACAAATGAAAAAACTGTCACTGAATCTCGGATGGCTACTAGAGTTTGGGATGACATATATAGGTTATATAAAATATAATCAGTAAAATTTCCCTTGATATGAGACGATAAGTAATATTCTGTCTATTGATTTATAATGCATTTTTCTTTTATCAGCCTATACGCACAGTATATTAGAATTACCGTGATAGCACACTTGATATCATTGTTGATATCCTGTTTATGGATTCAAGATTATTTTTTCTCTTATTAACGTATACCCATAGTATATCACAAATAGACTAATGGTACACTGATGAATTAAGTTCCTAGCAAGGACTACTATAAACAGGACGTGCACGGCCATATAGCTGACTACGGTAGCGGAGGCCAGTGCATTCTTAGTAACATAATATTTTCTATCGGGCAAATTGATCAAAAATCACTTCTTTCAAGCAATAGAAGGAATAATAAGGTGAATTTTAAATGGTTTAAAGCGCTGTCATGCTTTGAAATACTAATTTTTGTTGTATGAGCTAAGTGACCACTTTACAGAAAACCGAGTTGCTGCAGTTTTAGACTTTACAAAATGGATTATAGTTAAACCTTTTTCAATGCAAACAACCCAACATACATTCACGCAAATAAACAAACAGACAGAAAAGCAAAAACCTACCAAACTGCAGCGATCAGTCAGCTAACCGGGCAGTCTTTACAGAGGTCTGAAGAAGGACTGCATTCTTCTGCATTCAGGTGAATCTGTACTTCATCTACCAAGATAAAACCATTCTACTGCTGCAGTGTTTAGACTTTGTCAAATGTTTCCCTCAGCACCTGGTCCTTGTCAATAGATGAAATGATGTACTGCAGCTTGCGTTTGCATGGCAGCACAAAAAAGTCTCTGAGCTGTTCATAATTACACTTTGGGTATGATTGAAGAACAAAACAATAATCATTCATGGAAAACTGCTTCTGTAATAAAAGTTCCAACTGATGTTTCAAAAATACCAACTTTCCATAATCAAACCGCTGCATAAAGCAGGTGACATCAATACTGCATAAAATTACAGGCCAATTAGCCTTCTACCAGTCTTATCCAAACTACTGGGAAAAGTAATATCTAACCAACTCTCAACACACTTGGACAAATCTAGCTTACCTCATCCAAACCAATATGCTTACAGAAAACATACCAGCACTCAAGATGCGCTGCTTAACATCAGCGAGAAAATATACAGTGACATTGACACTAAGAACGTCATTCTCTTTCTTTTGCTTGATCTCTCCAAAGCTTTCGACAGTGTTGAACAAACACGGCTTCTGCAGAAAATCTCTAACTTAACCATCTCCACACAGTGGTTTCAGAGCTATCTAGCAAACTGCTCTCACGCAGTGGGACTAGAAAACACAATTTCATCACCCATTCAAAACGATTTCGGCGTTCAACAAGGTTCTATTCTCGCTCCACTTCTGTTCTCGATTTTCATCAATGATTTTCCATCAATGCCGTCAAACACAAGAATATCTATGTACGCAGATGACGTACAAATTGCAATGACAAGCGCGCCGGCGAAACTATCTCAGACAAAATCAAATGCTGAAATACTTTTAAAACACGTAAAATCATGGTACGACCAAAATTGTCTGAAGCTTAACGCAAAAAAGACACAGTGCATCAATTTTGGTTCCAAGAACACAATAAAAAAGCTCCTGAATTTAACTTTAACGTTAGGAAATGGCATTATTGAACCAGTAGGAAAAGCAAAAAATTTGGGCGTCTGGTTTGATCAAAACATGTCTTTCACATCCCACGTGGAGAAAACATGCAGCAAAATTAACGGTACATTGATGTTCCTTCACCAAGTGAAGAACATGCTTGACGAAAATATTAGATTATTAACTATCCAATCTTTAGTGTTATCCCGCTTTAACTACTGTGACTTTGTCTGGGGAGATATACCTAAAGGTCATCAAAAAGAGCTACAGAAATGTATGAATTTTGCAGCTAAAGTAGTATGCAAAG
>VCRD01005968.1:14076-27672 GCA_006783055.1 Trinorchestia longiramus
TGTGTTAACGTGTGAGTGTGTTAACGTGTGAGTGTGTTAACGTGTGCGTGTGTTAACATGTGATTGTGTTAACATGTGAGTGTGTTAACATGTGAGTGTGTTAACGTGTGAGTGTGTTAACGTGTGCGTGTATTAACGTGTGCGTGCATGCCTACATGTACGCCCATTGAGAAGAAATTTGAAGCATCTCAGTTATTTACAAATAACTGTTTCTATCCTTCCGTTCTGGTTTTAAGTTAAATGTAAAACGTTTTTGTGTGGTCACATATGACAGAATATGCTTGTGAAATTCCCATGTACAAATATCATATATACTGAAACGTCAACAAACTCTTGAGATGAATTGAATGCGTATGATCTAAACAAAATTTAGAATCTTTTCGTTCTACTGTTTATTCTTTTGCTTAAGATTAACGATAATTTGCATGCAGAAAACTGGGAGTAGAACAGTGTTAACCTAGGGTAGAATTTCTTGAAAAGAGTTTCAATAATTTCTTAGTTTAGAAAATTTTTTTAAAATTAGAGCCAAAGGACGGGCTTGCATCTTATCAAGCAGCAGCTGATATAACAGCTGAAGCACTTGCTTCAATGCATTGACTACGAGGCAGCAAAAACAATCTATTGTGCCAAATGAAACTCTCAAATTTAACATAAAAAGTTGAAAACATTAATGGGTACATTTAATACGACGTCAGTGAGACGCTTTAAACTTCAAGTATAATACTGGATGACCCAGTCGTGACGAGGTCACTTCAGTAGTATGGGAGTGGCATTAGATGACTGTGTCATTATATGATTGTGTTACTAGATGATTGTATCATAATATGATTGTGTCATTATATGATTGTGTCAGTAGATGATTGTGCCTCTAGATGATCGTATCATTAGATGATTGTGCCACTAGATGATTGTGTCATTGGATGATTGTGCCACTAGATGATTGTGTCATTGGATGATTGTGCCAATAGAAAACGAAGTAATCATTAATACGTTTTACTACCTAAAATGAGTGCTGGCAGACAAAACTACTAAATTAATGAATGGCTGACTGGCAAGGTATATGTGTTAGCAAACGCATGTACCACCAAAGTGTTAGGAATTCCTTTTGCCAAGAATAAGTTATTAAAAACTAGGAAATTTAAAGCACGGCATCACAGTCGCTGGTGAACTCACGAACTAATTACTCGTAGGTGCGCTTTGTGGGCCGAACCATTATTTAGGGAAGCCTGTTCTGCTAATGGTTGTACTTTCATTCACAAGCTCAGTACTTTGTTGTATATACAATACTTTTCTTCAAACATCGATGTCACAGAAACACTCAGTCTGAAACTGTGTGAAAACAGAACAAAACCAAGATGCCTTTCCTTCTATAAATACTAAATTCTTCTTTTAAAACGGCTACCGTCCTGTATGGATGCAAGAAGGGATAGGTGTGTTAATATTTCATAACCATATATTATATTGAGACTTGTGCTATTGCATTTTTTAATATATCGTGTTTGTTAGTACATTGAAGGAAGATAAGCGACAAAAATATTTACGGTAAAGAGTAGAACCAAATTCTGACAGTCAGTCCTGGAAGAACATTTTCGAAGAACATCTAGCAGTTTTCTACAACAATAAGCCTATTTGAAAGGGGCATACTCAAGTTATGTCTATGAGTTACAATTTTGTTTCGTCAAGATTATGAAGGGTTTAACTTCTAAATAAATCAAGAAACATATAGACTGGAAACCGAAGAATAAGGAAGGAAGAGACGTTTTTGTAAACAAACGAGTATTTTGAAACATGGGCTTACAAATTTTTCATCACATAAATTCATTCAAGTAACATCGCTATTTCATGTTTCCTTCTTGATCAATTAGTCCTCCGTAGTTGTCAGGTTACATGTACGAATGTAGAGAAATATTTTTGTGTCCTGCCTCATCATCGATTGTAAAAGTTTTCATTGAAAAAAGTTTACGTAATTTGCGTATTGAATTTTAAGATCTTGAATATTCGTCATAAAATCATGAATTATAACAAAAACCTTAGAAATTATTTCCTTTTATTAAATCCCCGCTTAATTGGGTTCATAATAATAAAAAATGAATTTTATTCCGATATATCACTCAGTACAACATCACAGAGTACAGTAGAACTCTACAGAACATGGGATTAAATCTTCAATTCTTGACTCTATCATTTCAAAACTATTGATGCTCTGAACGACAGTTCCAGTCCTCTGTGCTGACAATTGAAGTAGAGGCTCGTAGAGGAGCTAGATGAGCTTGATGAAGGTTGTTAATAACCCTAGTGTCCAGCTCACACGAAGAACGTGCATCGCATCATCTGATGTTTGGCAGATGTTTTGTTATGCGCTTGAAAGTTGATCATATTACGAGTGCCAGTGTTGGACAGAGTGGCATTCTGCAGCGCTGGAAGAGCTTTCATAGAAATACATTTATACGCACACAAGCAAAGATCACTTCGAGCTAGATGTATAAAAACAATTTTTCATACCATAGCTGGAATAAAAAAGTGCTCTAAGAATTTATCTAAGCCTCTAATACACATTGTGTCTATAGGATATTTGTATCTGAGTATTAGATTGCGAGGAATAAATGTTTGAGAGCTAATAAATTTTTAAAAGATTTTTTGGGAGCTAATAGAGATAGATAGGAGCATGTGCAGTGTGTGTGNCCAACACAACCCAGCGCACACCCAGCACACACCCAGCACACATCCAACACACACCCAACACACCTAACAACACCCAACACTCACCCAACAACACCCAACACTCACCTAACAATGTCAAGGATGGTCATGACTCAAAGAAGTTGTTCTTCCAACTTCAATCCTCCACGAGTATAAAATTTTGGAGACTTAGGTTTCATGTGCTCATTTTCCCGTAATTTCATCCCTTCATTAAATAGATAGTAAATGAGCGCGAAGAAAACGAAACTGAAAATGAATGAGAGAAAGTATTTCGATGGACCACTATCTAATTTATTGATTTATGAATCTCTTCTCATTTCTCAACAACTTTTCTCTTTTTCATCAAGAAATAAGGAATCTCAGTCTTTGCAATTGGTAACAAATAACATTTGTCACACATTGGGTAGACGATTTATTCATAAGAACTTCATATAGAAGTATAAAGCAACGAATAGACCTCACAATGACACGTAATGTACGGTGTGGAGGCTTGTCCCACATTACACATCTTCATAAGTATCTCTTTCAGTCGGACGTGTGGTACAAGTCAGCAAAAGTATCTACAAACACTTGATTACGTGTTCAATTTAAAATTTTGGAATGAACATTTTTGGTCTATTTTACTCATATTTATGTGTATTTTGATCTGCTAATGAATGTTTGGAAGGCTTATGGGTATGTCCTTTTCTTCGGGTATATTGCTGGACTGAATTACTGAACTGAGTCATGTATGTAAGTAGGCACATAAATTATCTTATGAAACTTGCTAAAAAATTATAAATGCGTAAAGTTGAAGTTAAGCTCAGCTTCATCCAAAGAGAGCACTCGAATTGTAAACATTTTCATTTTTATAATGGGATTCTACAGCAGCTGAGAATGTACATGAAAATGGCGACGTTACTTCAAGAAGCAACACAAAAAATTAATAAATATTTCCTGTGATAGTCACATTGTGGAGGAATCTTGAAGTGACATCAAACCAGAGAAACTGATACGAATTTTGTAGAACCAACAAAATAAATTAGAACATCAAAGTTGTAATTAGAGAATCATGCAACTGCGAGCAAAGAAACGTCGAGTCAAAGGATTTCTGTCGATGTTTTTGTTATTTGTTGGACTAAGAGCGTTCATGAAGTCAAAGCTATTACACCAAAAAAGAGTATTATATAAATACGATCTGATGGTTGAACACAGTAATTTCAAAAAAAGCGCGCTAAAATAAGTATGAACATGGGCTTCATGTTTCAGTATGCTGTGAACAGTACGTATATTACAGGGGTTCTTAAAAAAGGATGTTCCCAATGACAAAGTCGTACAATTATACTAATGTGAAAGTCATCAAGTGTGTAGTATCATTCATACGTTGAACGTCCAAAGATTGTTTATTCGCCAACTTTCAATATTTACTACGCAGTCTTCTGTTATGTTTGAGAAGTCTTTGCGTTGCTAAAAAGTTACTTATTTGCTTTTGACTGGTGACAGATTTAAGTAGATAATAAACATGCAAACATTATCATAACAAATCTGCATAAGTTATATTTATACTCCCATTGTCGTAATAAATCCACGTAGGTTATGTTCATACAAATATTGTCGTATTAAATCTACAAAGGTTATGTTCACACGAATATTTTTTTAACAAATCTATGAAGGTTATACTCATACAAACATTGCCGATGATTATAATGGCAAATACTAAACAGAGCTTCACGCTCAGCACGCCCGTTATGTTGCTGCGCCTCTCCACACAACGAGCTCCAGCAACACAAGCTGTGCTGCACAGTGGTCTCTTCTTTGTACAGTTCGTGTCCTCTGACACTTTTTTTATTTTAGGTAGTAAAAAATTCAGTTTTGTTCGCTTGCACGTGGTAGCTCGGTTGACTACTTCTCACAGTGCTGGACTTGCAGAGTATTTTTTTGTTCTTACAGTTGAAAAGCTTTTTTTGTGAGGGGCTGTTGGGTGAATCTGTTGCCAGCAGCGGGGCAACAATTCTGCCAGCTGAATTGTGTGCTTGTGTGTTCCTCTTCTCGAGCTCTGCTGCCTCCTGGTGGAACTTCATTTTTCAGACATCTGAAAATACAGCGCTGAAAAAGTACAACTACACATAGATACAGCGCTGAAAAAGTACAACTACACATAGATACAGCGCTGAAAAAGTACAACTACACATAGATACAGCGCTGAAAAAGTACAACTACACATAGATACAGCGCTGAAAAAGTACAACTACACATAGATACAGCGCTGAAAAAGTACAACTACACATAGATACAGCACTGAAAAAGTACTACACATAGATACAGCGCTGAAAAAGTTCAACTCGACTAATGTTCAAATTTGGAATTAAAAATGACATGTGTAGGCAAAATGAGCAGTAAACTTCAAGCAAAGTTTTCTGCCGCGACTGGATTTTAGCTGTAACAACCACTGGTATTTTTGAGGTTCTCAAACTACGACATTATGTTGTTTACAACTTGTTACGAAGCAAACGCCTTGGTGCAGTTTTAATGCACTCTATTTCCAAGATTTTATTCGGTTGTATAATCGTAGGCAACACTGTTATATCACCTACAATGGATAGAATGCTTGCTACTTAAAGACTAAATCATAACAAATTTTGAAAGAACAATGTTGTAAAAAATCTTGTAGCAGCTTCATTGGAAATGCCTGTTTTTGATCATTGTCTAGCGGCATGCTGATTGGCGTGTCTGCCAGCAGGTCGCAGAGACACTGTATGCCACCTCATACACTCGTGTGGTGCTGGGTTCCATCTCTCGAGCTTGCTGTAAGATTTGTCCTCGAGACTCATGTGATAGCAGCACATACGTTCCGTACTTCTATGTCATCATAGTAAAGCATCAGACCGAGCCTAGTAAGCCTCTCATTGTTAAAGTTTAATACTCTTCTTTTTAGAATTGCTCTCTTAGTTGATGAAGTATCGAGAGGAGTGTCATCTCGTGGATCTGTTCTGCTGGATAGAACTTACGACTTAAACAAGTTTGAAGCAGTCACAGCTGAGCAGTCTCGTAAAGAAGATAGACACGTCAAATCATTCATCATTATTTATATATATATATATATATATATATATATATATATATATATATATATATATATATATATATATATATATATATGTATATCTTATCAGAAGCATTCATCACCAAGTATTTCACTCCTCTAGGTATTCATTTTACGATGTACCTGTTGACAGCACTACCACGCTGTTGACAGCACTACCACGCTGCTGACAGCACTACCACACTGCTGACAGCACTACCACACTGCTGACAGCACTACCACACTGCTGACAGCACTACCATGCTGTTGACAGCACTACCACGCTGCTGACAGCACTACCACACTGCTGACAGCACTACCACACTGCTGACAGCACTACCACACTGCGGCCATTTCTCATTTGGTCAGTCAAAGACACAACATTTTTCAAGCTCATTTCCTACAGAAACTTTTCATCACACTACACACCGTTCCTCTTCCTGGAAACGTGACCCTTTTTATTCATTGTCCTCACAGCTCAGTTTTTTTTTTGTTCCAGTTGTTAGGGCAGGAGGCAACGCAGACAGAAGGAGGGCAGCTTGCAGGCCTGTTGCGTGGGAACGCTTCATCTTTTTTGCTTACTTCCTGAAAACTTGCTCATTGAGACTCGAAACTTTTTTGCCTTATATAAGCCGAATAAAAAACACATTTGAATACGCACAATGGATCACGAAAAGTTCTGCTCTCATTGGTCAACGTTGCTTCTTTTTTTGTTTGGATGTGGCTCGTGCTGTGAATGCGTCGTAGTAACTCTCTCCTTCTACCAACACGACGCTTCAAAGCACTCAACCCACGCCAGTAATTTGCCAGAGATTCTGTCTCGCGTAAAAAACCGTGAGCTGTTAAAAACTGTGAACTGTGAACCCCAAGCTTCTTGGAACTGGTTGCAAACTCTCAGTTTGCTTTCGTGTGGCGTTGTGGCGAACCACGGCCGTCGGCTCCTCATGTCAATCAACTCTCGTATACATCATTATTTCTGCACCAATGTCCGTTAATTAAGTTTTCTCTTAATTTGAGAACGATGATTAAATGCATCTGTAACTTTGAACGGATCAGTAACAACAAATGCATCTGTAACATCGAACGTATCTGTAACACTAGCATAGCTGTAACATCAAGCGGAGCTGTGCCATCAAGCGTAGCTGTAACATCAAGCGTAACTGTAACATCAAGCGTAACTGTGACATCAAGCGTAACTGTGACATCAAGCGTAACTGTGACATCAAGCGTAACTGTGACATCAAGCGTAACTGTGACATCAAGCGTAACTGTGACATCAAGCGTAACTGTGACATCAAGCGTAACTGTGACATCAAGCGTAAGTGTGACATCAAGAGTAGCTGTAACATCAATTGTATATCCTCGTTATGTGTGCTCCAAAGTCTCTCAAGATTCATGAAGGGAAGACAATTCGCTGCTCTGTAACTTGCAGGTACGACAATAACAAAACGTGCCAGAAACTTCCGAGACCTGACGTACGAAACTTGTACGTAGCACGACGTGCTGTACGTACGCCTGTGTCAGACTGAGTCTCGTGCGTCTGAACTAACGTACAGGGTTGTACGTTGGATTTTTCTGGACATTTTGTGGTGTGTTTCATATTATTTTAAATGAGCCATTTTCCGGAAGTAATAAATTCGGCTTCATCTTTTAATAGCGGTCACTTTGTTCCGTATGTGTTACTTCATTGTGTCATTACCAGCGTTACTGGTGTTACTGGTGTTACTGGTGTTACTGGTGTTACTGGTGTTACTGGTGTTACTGGTGTCACTGGTGTTACTGGTGTTACGTAATTGTATTATACTAGACAGTTCCAGTGGAATGTTCCACGGTTTAGATTTTCCTGGTTTAAAATTATTATAAGAATGAGTGCATTAAACTCTTCAGACGAATTATTGTTCTTTAAATGAATATCTTTCATTAATATATACAGAACTTCCATTGTGTACCCTATCTACTGATAACTTGATCCAGATAGTACCCGTTGAAATTCCTTGGTTAAAAACTGATCAAATTAAGGATCTACAAATAAAATAAAAATTTTAGTTCTACCCGTGGTGCCATCAGAATCTGAATATTTTTCATGAATTGATACAGAACTTTCATTCTGTATCTTTTCTACTGATAACATGGCCGGGTGGGAGAAAAAGCCAAACAATGCAAAAAAGGCGTATTTTATTGTAATCCGGCACCTTTGGTATCCACAATACAATGCTTATAATGCATTTATATCCGTTGTGATTTCAGTTCAAGAATTTTTCTTCAGTGATAGATAGGAGGTAATGGGAAGGATACAGAGAAAGATAGAGAGAGAAAGAGAGAGAGATGAAAATACGCTGTGTATTATTTTTGTACATATTTTATTATAATATATCATTTTACATTATATTATATTATATTATGTTATATTATATTATATTATATTATATTATATTATATTATATTATATTATATTATATTATATTATATTATATTATATTATATTATATTATATTATATTATATTATATTATATTATATTATATTATATTACATTATATTATATGTACATATACTAGCTTACCCAGCCATTAAAAATAACGGCAGGGATTTCGTGATAATACTTCAGTGGTGCTTGGCAATGAATAACAATTCCAACAATTTCAATTCTTCTCCTTTTGTGCTAGTCTTCTTATGACATGTTAGCTGTGCTTTCCACAAACCTTTCTCTTTCAATTCTTCTTCTTTCGTTCAAGTCTTCTTGCGACATGGTGGCTATCCTTTCCGCAAATCTTTCGCTTTCTAATCTTCTCCTGTCTTCTATTTCTTCCTGTGACATAGTAGCACATACTTCAAATTTTCTTGTACATTCCATCTTTCGTCTCCCTTCATTGCTTTCTTTCGACAAAGTTTGCCTCTTTAAACGCTTTTTTTTCACAATCAAGGTCCATCCTTGCTTCGCGTTCGTAGTGAGTTTTTTGAGAAATAGCTCTTCTCTTGAGCTTAGCATCCATGGCTCGAACATTGGTCGTATCACTGGTACTTCGCTGAGATCTTTGCCTTCTTTTCCTCTCGCGTGCTAGTCTGCGTTTCTTTCCTTCTGGTGTTTCTTCCATTGTTCTAATGATTTTTTCAGATTCAATTTATATCCAAAAACATACCTGTAGATAATAAGGCATATCCCCGTTCTACGATATTAAGACCGTTCAGGAGCATCATGCCGTTCAGAAAAGTTATATCTTGTGTATTATTTTGGGATGCTGCAGGTAGTTGATCACTTTTTGATGAGGAAAGCCTTCTTAAAGCAAATTGCTAAGGCAGAAGGGCAAACGCAGCTCGTGGTACTTCCTGGCGAAAAATATTCAAAATAGCTTATGCACAAGAGGATAGAAAACTCAATCTAAGATACAGCAATTTATGTACCACGCTCAAAAGAGGGATATTAGACTGTAGCATTGAAGAAGACTGTATCTATACTACCATTTAAACGAATATTTGCCCATCTTGTAAGGAAACAAAAAATTGTAATGACCCAGCACTGGGTTCCGTATCACGTCTACCTACAGTGTCCCAAACAGGGGCCTCTACTCCGAAAATTTAACCTCTACTCCACGCGAAGTTTCAACAGCTGTGGAGAAATTCAGTTAAAAAATGTGCGAGATAGCTTTTGTACGACAGGATCAAAAACGCTAATGCAGTACGTCGAATTTCGAGTATATATTCCAGAAACTATATTTGCTATTGTAATTTAGGGATGAAATTTCATGGTATCTCATCGTGTTATTCGATTGACGAATTTTCTCCTATCTAAATCCTTAACAGCGTGACAGATAGACGGACTAAGCAAGCAAGTAAGCAAGCAAGCAAGAAACTGTGTATTAATAAATAGTGGGGATAATAGACAGTGTATCTCCATCTCTCTCTGTCTCTGTATCTGTGTGTCTGTCCCATTACTTCCTATCTATTACTGAAAAAAATATCGAACTGAAATCAGAACGGGAATGCATGTATTATAAGCATTGTATTGTGGATAGCAGAGGAGCCAGATCACTATAAAATACTCCATCTTTAACGTTAGCAGTTTTTTTTCTTACACAGCCATGTTATCGGTAGATACGATGCAAAATGGAAGTTCTGCATGTATTCATGAAAATATTTAAATTTTGACATTACCACGGGTACAACTAAAAAAATGTATTTCAATTCATAGATCCTTAATTTATCACTTTTAAGCCAAGGAATTTCAACGGGTACTATCTGAGCCTTGCTATCAGTATATAAGATGCAGAAAGGAAGTTCTGAATGAAATTAATAAAAAGTATTCATTTAAAACACAATAATTCGTCGTAAATCTTTAATGCATTCATTTTTTTATTAATTTCAAATTAGTCAAATCTAAATCGTAGAAATCCTACGGGAATTGTCTAGTCTACATATATAATAGACAGTGTATCTCCATCTCTCTCTCTCTCTCTCTCTCTGTCCCTATCTTTGTGTCTGTCCCATTACTTCCTCTCTATACTGAAGAAAAATTGTTGAACTGAAATCAGAATAGCTTTACATGTATTAGAAGCATTGTATTGTGGATCCCAAAAGATTTTGGATCACTATAAAGTACTCCATTTTTTTCGTTATTAGCTTTCTTCTCTTACGCGGCCATGTTATCGGTAGATAAGATACAGAATGGAAGTTCTGTATATAGTAATGAAAAATATTCAGATTCTGACAGTACCGCAGGTGAAAAAATGCATTGTACTTCAGAGATCCTTAATTTCATCACTTTTAAGCCAAGCAATTTCAACCGGTACTATGTGAGTCATGTTATCGGTAGATAAGATACAGAATGGAAGTTCTGTATATATTCATGAAAAATATTAGTTTAGAACACAAAAATTCGTCGTAAATCGTTAACACATTCATAATTACTAGCAGGATCCGTGGAAATTCCTGGGATTTCTCATCCCGGGACCCGGGATGAGAAATATATTGGTCCATTCCTTCAGATGTGCTGTCTTTGTAATTGATTTTGCCTTAAATGGTTAACTTCTTCAGGATTCATATTTTCAATTCTCTGCCTATATCTATCTCTCTTTGGTTTTGATGATAATTCATTCTGTCTTCTTCATTCATATTCTGTTCTCTTTGCTGAAATAAATTTTTCTGCCGCTCAAGATACCGTGTCCGCTGTTCCTCATCCAGATTTTCCCTCCTTTGCCGGGATAAATTTCTTTGCTGCTGAAGGTACTGTGCCCGCTGTTCCTCATCCATATTTTCCCTTCCTTGCTGTGATAAATTCCTCTGCTGGTCGCGGTACTCTTCACGTTGTACATCGTTCATTGCAGCTCGCCTCACTTGTTGACGTTGCCTCTCCCTCTCAAGGATTTTCTGCCGTTGTTCATTCCTTATTCTCTGCCTGTGGAGTCTCATTTTATCACGAGTAGCTTCCAATCTTTGTCCCATTGTGACAGTTTTTTATGTAAGATACGATTCTCTGATTAAATATATGTCTTAACAATTACGAGAAGTTTATATAAAATGGCAAAAATATCACTGCATGTGAAGGCTATCTACTACTAAGAATGACCGTCGTGTGTTTATATATTCATTTATTTATATGTTTATATGTTTCGTGTCACGCTCTTAAGAATAGATAGGAAGAAATTAGCACTGTCTTGGTTTCAATTTACTGATAAATTAATGCACTCATTTTTGCTCTACAAGTGCGTTATAATAAGTCACTTTAAAAAAAATTGGAGAGATCCAGAGCCTTATATACTAGAGTCCGTATCGTGGATAGGGAGTTGGGCGGGGTATTGCATATTACAATATACATACGCAAGCTCGCAGTTGCTTTCAGTAATGCTGAATTTCTGTATCTAGGATATGACACGATTGGCCATAACTACTTCTATTGCGGCTCAAAAATACTGTATTCTAAGTGTTTATTACTGTCACAAGAAAAATAAGTTACCTTTGAAATAAGCTTATGAATGAAAACTCCACTCGAACGAAAAAAAGACTGAATCGAGTGCGAAAAAGAAGAGCGAGAGAGAGATTATCTCAAGAAAGATTTATAAATATTTTTTTCCATCATGTTTGATGGCACGGGTACATTAGTCTCTTAATGTTACAATGAGGAATTTGGTAGCTAAGATACTGCAAACTCGACGAAAGTGTAACGTTCTAACTAACTAAGGAAAGAACAAACAAAACTAGTGTACCCAGCCGTCAAAAATGACAGCAGAGATTTTGTGATAATACCCGTGCCATCAAAAATGACGGCAAATACTGTTGGAAAGATGTTAAATAAAATTACATATAAGAATGCAATGTAATATATTTAGTTTTGCATATATTTACAAAGGACAAATGTTTTAATTGAGTATTTCTTTAATGACAACATTCCCAGTGAAAACTAAGACACTTAATTTTCTACTGCTGCAATTGACTCTGCAATTAGTGTCATATTCGGGTACAATGTACCCGAACCATAGGGCAATACCTCGCCGAAATCAGTATCCACGATATGGACTCAAGTATATAAGGCTCTGGATCTCTCTAATATTTTTGAAAGTGACACGAAACATAAAAATGAATAAATAAATGGATATACTATATATATACACACACGACGGTCGTTCGTAGTATTAGATCATAATAAAATAATAATTTCAAATTAGTCAAGCATGAATCGTGGAATTTCCACAGGAACTGTCTAGTTGCTCTTTTAATTTGTAATATTTAACCTTAAAAATTGTGCGCTACTCGAAAGAGCTGCGAGTAAAAATTGTGAAACTCTTGTTTGAATATAGTGTATCAATGATTAAAATACAGAAGAATTACAGGAAAATTTTTAATGACAGAAGAAGTCATGATCAAAACTTCATAAAAGCAGTGGTCTCTAGATTCAAGGAAACCTGTTCAACAACAGATAAGCAACATTGTGGCAGACCGCGAACCGTTCAAACTGATGTTGCGATTTGGCTTGTTTCAAGAAATGTTGCTGGCCGGTCTACCATTTCGAAGAGAAAACGTTCCACTCAACTGGGAATGTCTCGTAGGTCACTGTAACGTATTCTGAAAGAAGATGTAAAATATCACCCGTTTAACTGACCTCTCTCTCTCCCAGACTACCGACAGGTTTTGCTTCCACATTTCTGCAACTTGCAGAAAATGTAAACTTCATATCGAACTAAATAATGATGGATGAAGCTCATTTTTACCTCATTGGCAACGTCAATAAGAAGAACTGCAGATTCTCAGCGTCTGAGAACCCCAGTGAAATTCATGAACATTCACTTCATCCAGGAAAATTAACAGTATGGTGTGGCATATCATCGCGAATTGTTGGCCATACTTTTTTGAGAGATAATAATCGGAATGTAGAGACTGCGAATAGAAACTGATATGGACTTATGATTCAAGAATATTTATTATGTGTGGTGGATGACATGAACACAGAGAATATCTGGTTTTAACAAGGTAGAGCTGTGGTTCATACAGCTAGGAAATCAGTGGCCATTCTGAAAGAAATATTTTCAAGTGGAATAATCTCGAGCTGTAGTGACGTACCGTAGCCCCCAACATCTCCAGATATAATTCCACTTGATTTTTTTCCTCTGGGGATACCTGAAGGGAAAAGTTTACATTGAAAATTCTGATATCCTACATGAATTTAAACTCAAAATTATTCCAAAAATTAATAGCAAAACTCCAAAGATGTTGAGTACAGTAATAGGAAGCGTCATTGAAAAAGTATATTTTTGTGAGAACAATAACGGGAGTCATCTAAAAGATATTATATTCCATACTCAATTATAAATAAAACTTTAAGATCTTCTCTATCGCTGACAATTA
>VCRD01005969.1:0-30408 GCA_006783055.1 Trinorchestia longiramus
ATGACGACCAAATCAAGTCATTAATTGAGAATAACCCATATTCCACAACCCGAGAATTGACAGAAAGCCTCAACCTATCAAAATCCAGCGTTCAAGAGCACCTGGTCAAACTTGGGTTCACAAATCGCTACGATGTTTTGGTACCACATAAGTTGAGTGAGAGGAATCTTCTGGATCGCGTTTCCATCTGTGATCTGCTTAATAAACGAAATGAAACTGTGTTCATTCCGAAACCGAAATGTTCAGGGAAAGCGATCCTGGAGTAAGCGACATGAGCCACCCTTAGTCATCCCAAAAGCAGATCTTCACCCTAAAAAAGTTATGCTCTGCGTCTGGAGGGATTGGAAGGGACTTCTGTACCATGAGCTTTTCCCAAGTAACCAGACAAATAATTCTAAAAAGTACTGCTCACAACTGGATGAGTTAAAAGCAGCAATTCAAGAAAAACGTCTAGAATTGGCCAACAGGAAAATTGTTGTGTTTCAACATGTTAATGCAAAACCACACGCTTCTTTGCGAACCAGACAAAAATTTTTGCAATTTGGTTGGGATGTGTTACCTCACCCTCCATATTCATCAGGTATTGCCCCTTCAGATTTCCATCTATTCAGGTGTTTGCAGAATGGTCTTAATCGTAAACATTTCAATTCTTTTGATGACATAAAACGATACCTAGATGAATTCTTTGCCATAAAAACCCCTCAACTCTGAGAAGAAGGTATTTTCAAGTTAGATGATAAATGGAGACGTTTTGTGCAACAAAATGGTTCATATTTGGTTGATTAAAAATGTAGTAACAAATATTTATTGACCTTTTTATTTCCTTTAAAAATTGGCACGAACTTTCCGGACAACCCAATACATCACACGTCACATCTATGTAGGTGAGAAGTTTAGGTCCAGAGGGCGGCAAGACCCTAAGTAAGAGTCATGAGCTTATCTGGTATGGTACTGTGAATACCATTATTTAATTATAGATGAAACATTTAGAGACAGTAAAAATAATTTAAATAGAACTGTAATTTTCGACAAATAGACTAAGTGGAAGTTTTCAAGGATTTTGAAATAAAATATTTTAACATAATTAGATACTTTTTCAATTTGTTTGTGATTCAACATTCACCGTATAAAGAACCACCTTACTGCGGTGATCAGTTTGAGTACTTCCACCGCTTGGCTAGAAATACGGGATGGGTCTTGGGTACCAACCCAAGAATGGGCACAAGGCTCATTCCTATCGGCTCATTCTACATTTTCTTACCCCACAAAAATATGAGGTAAGATTGTCATCTATAGTCTGAGTCAGATACTTCTGAACATCATTAGCTGGCTACTCAGGGTTACCACATCTAGGTACTTAAAATTTTGAAATGCATTTAAAAAAATTAGTTGTACTCGAATTCAGAAATGCTAATAAAAAATTGTATTGAGTCCTTGGATTTTGAGAAACTAAAAATAATTTCAATTCATGTCGATCTGAATTCTGAATTTGCTTTATTTTCATTTATATACTGTAATTAGATACTCTTTCACTACATACATTTGCCATCAAACTTTCTCAATTTTGATTCAATAAGAACTAATGAAGTTATATTGGCATGCATATTATTGTTAATAGAATTAAGGTACTGTAAATTTGTGTCCCTGACATTTTAAAATTGGTCTTTGAAATATCCATGAATTTTATTACAATCTTGTGTAGGAACCCTGCTAGTTTAGCCAGCCATCAAAGTTTGACTACATTTTCAATGAACAAATTTGTATGTTTACTTCTATTTAATTTGCTTCAGCTCATACATATGAGAGACCTTTGTCTATAAATATAGACAGTTGTTAGTTGTGTAAACATTTATATGTTTTTTTTTGTTTAACATTCAATGATAAGTAGTACGAATATATTAAGGTTGGACATGGGGTGGATCATATCCATTCACATTTGAAAAATATAAATCAGTGAAGTAATTTAACTATCACTGTCATGCAATATACATTCATAATAGGTGTACAAATGACATAAGTTGCTATTGTTTGCTTTTAATAACTCAATGTTATAGTTTTTGAAAATCTAAGAACACAATACAAATTTTCAAGAACATTACAAAATTCAGGAACAAATAATTGTTTTTAAGGAGATTTCGAGATTTTCATGGACATGTGGCAACCCTGTTATACTGAAAAAACGCCGTATGGCATTTTCAATGTCAATACGTTTAGCAGTACGGATTATTCACGCTACAGTTTGTGTTTGGGAAACAAATGTTCAGGACCACTTAATGTTGAATATATGAAGGACCAACTTCATTTATTACAGAAATTGAAGCATATTAAATTAGATTAAAAATATGAATTTGTTCATTGAAAATGCGATCAAACATTTGATATCTGGGTATACTAGCAGGATTTTCCCACAAAATTGAAAATAAAATTCATGGATATTTCAAGGACATATATTGAAATATCAAGAACACAAATTTACAGTAAATCACTTCTATTGAACAATAATATGCTTCCCAATATAACTTCATTACTTCTTATTGTATCAAAATTAGCCTACTTTTGTTGTAGAAATAGGAAGTGAAAGAGTATTTAATTATATAAATTAGGAGAATTACGAATTTAGGATTCAGATCAACATGAATTGAAATAATTTTAACCTACTATTCCTAACTAAAATTTTGGAAGACAAGATACCTGTCTTCACCACCTTCAAGACCAAGTGATTCTAAACATGGCTCAGCCACTATACAAGTAGGTATGCATAGAGACCAACTTATGTACCAACAGAAGCATATTCTTCCTCAAAAGGACAAATCTTATTTTCGATTCTGAGGCTTCACTGAGGGATCTTCTTTCCTCTTTATGTCATGTCTCATTATTTACTAATAACCGATGTGTTATGGGAGTATTCAAACGCTACAGGATGCGCATAGTGGTCATCGACTGGTCGATCGTTGTAATTGAACCGCCAATTTACAGAAAAACTGAACAGAAGCCGAACGTCCAAACTAATTCCGGACGTTTATTTAACGGTAATCTCTTGAGAAAATTGCTTATTATTAGTCTACATTTTAAAATTGGGTTTATTGAAATACATTCAATAATATTATAAAATATAGGGTTCGCAAAATATCCGAGAAAATTTGGAAAAACCTATAACAAGTGAGTAATACTTTACAATGCATTAAAATGCTTAAAATGCTTTTAATGCTTGAAATGCTTTTAATTCTTAAAATGGTGTTAATGTTTTTTTTTCTGGCAAGTAAACCTAAGTGCTTTCGGTATACCTCATCTTCATGGATTCTATAAACAACTTTTCTTTACCCGTTGTGGATAACCAGTGAGTGTTTTTATTGGAATAGTGAGAGTTTCATGTAGATACCTTTATTTAGGTATTATCTCATATGTTTTCCCTGCTCGTGAATAGCAAGTAGTTCAGAGTGTCGGCGGTAACTGAATTGAATAACTTGATCGTATCAAATCTGGCTTCAAGACCACCTACACTCCGTAAAAATCGAAGATGTATACACCAACATCAAGATTGTTTTGGGGAAGTTGCAATAACATGTTCAAGGATGGGTAATTTGTGTGGATTTGAAAATAGTGATTTCATTTCATTCAGATTTCAAGATTTCTTTTCCCCCACTACACATTAAACTTTGTTTTATGAAGCAATTCGTTGAAGCTCTTAATCACATTAGAGACTGCTTCAGCTATATACATATGTTCAACTTATCCACGTCTCAGTAACGAGAAGTAAAAGCCAGGAATATTCGACACTATCGACTCATCATACTGAACGATCGACCAGCAAATTAGAAATCGCAATCTAAAAAGTTTCATCTTTCCTCGTGTGTTTAATTACAAAACATTAGCCTTACTTTTGTGAACTCAAACTATCCCATTATATTACTTGCAACCTTTTTTGTTAAAGCACATCAGAGATTGTCAAAAAAGGGAAAATTCAAGCAGTTGTAGCATGAACACAACGAATGAGCTTGTATTACCTTTAGTGTTTCGTTATCTTCACATCTATTTTATACCTGCAAATTTGAAATCACTTCCTCAACTTTGTTTTAGGAATCATTATATTTTTATATCTACGTATCTTTATCTCCTCTTAATGAACATACAATTGAAATTTGTTGATGGAATTGCAATATTTTATGTTTTTATACGTTAATGGGATGGATAAAAACTGATGCACTCCAAAACTGTCTACACACCATTGGAATAACCAGTGCTGGAAAAATCATGTTGACCTGAGTAATACATTCTCTATGTATATTATATTTTTTTATTTATAAAATTGAATCCAGTAGTTTAAAAATCAATGACGTAATCTAAAGTTCCTAAATATACATATTGGAATATCGTCCACAAACTATATTTATGTGCGTATGAAAGATAACTTATGATACATAAGATGGTACCCTTATCATGACTACCACATGGTATTTCATTATCATTTGCAAAAATTCAAAATTGAAATCCCACATTGAACTAATACCTAATCCTTTAAGTATTAACACGATTTGGATTATGGGTGGATAAGCTTCAGATAAAGTTTTTTACTGTGAGGGTTGGTACATCAGTGTAACTTCAAAAGTTTTCTTCTCACTCAATTACCTTTCCATTTTCTTAAAAGAGCGGCAGCCAATCACAACCGTTCTCAAATATCCAAATAATGCAGTTGAAATTTGTTATAGTTTGAAACTAGGATATGTAAGATAGATAGCTATTGCCGTGTAATTGTATGAAAATAAAAGTTAGCTAAGTGGNCTCGTGTGTTTAATTACAAAACATTAGCCTTACTTTTGTGAACTCAAACTATCCCATTATATTACTTGCAACCTTTTTTGTTAAATCACATCAGAGATTGTCAAAAAAGGGAAAATTCAAGCAGTTGTAGCATGAACACAACGAATAAGCTTGTATTACCTTTAGTGTTTCGTTATCTTCACATCTATTTTTTACCTGCAAATTTGAAATCACTTCCTCAACTTTGTTTTAGGAATCATTATATTTTTATATCTACGTATCTTTATCTCCTCTTAATGAACATACAATTGAAATTTGTTGATGGAATTGCAATATTTTATGTTTTTATACGTTAATGGGATAGATAAAAACTGATGCACTCCAAAACTGTCTACACACCATTATAATAACCAGTGCTGGAAAAATCATGTTGACTTGAGTAATACATTCTCCATGTATATTATATTTTTTTATTGATAAAATTGAATCCAGTAGTTTAAAAATCAATGACGTAGTCTAAAGTTCCTAAATATACATATTGGAATATCGTCCACAAACTAAATTTATATGTGTATGAAAGATAACTTATGATACATAAGATGGTACCCTTATCATGACTACCACATGGTATTTCATTATCATTTGCAAAAATTCAAAATTGAAATCCCACATTGAACTAATACCTAATCTTTTAAGTATTAACACGATTTGGATTATGGGTGGATAAGCTTCAGATAAAGTTTTTTACTGTGAGGGTTGGTACATCAGTGTAACTTCAAACGTTTTCTTCTCACTCAATTACCTTTCCATTTTCTTAAAAGAGCGGCAGCCAATCACAGCCATTCTCAAATATCCAAATAATGCAGTTGAAATTTGTTATAGTTTGAAACTAGGATATGTAAGATAGATAGCTATTGCCGTGTAATTGTATGAAAATAAAAGTTAGCTAAGTCGCTTAAACGACTCTACTGTCGTACATCCACAACTAGTGAAAAGTGCTATTTAGCCGAGTGCATGTTTTCGCCCTTCATATGATAACCTGTATTTTAATTATATGAACATGAACTATTTATGCTCGAGAAAACTTAGCGTTTTATCGCTGATTTATGTTTATTGTTTAATATTACGTATTTGTTCTAAGTTAGATAATTCCATTATATCTTAAAAATAGTTCAAATCAAATTTTCAGATTGTCCAAATATATGTATCACCTCATTGCATATAGTATTATATCTGCGATCACAGACAATTAATAAACATCCATAAATAAAAATATAAATGCATCGATAAACTTTAGCAATTTTTATTAATAATGATAAACACAATTTCAATCATTCTCTGGTGCTTTTCTNATTATTTAGCTCGAGTTGCATGTATACGTACATAATGAGAGAAAATAAACTCTCTTATTAACAATTACGATCCTATTAAAAAGAAGAAAAAAAGATAATTAAATAGTTTTCGCGTAAATTTGATGAATATGATCGACTGCTTGAAGCATTTGAATTTGGAATGAGTCTAATAAAATTATTCACACGTTAATGCCAGTTGGAGAAGTGAAAAAACTCTCATTGAAATTATTCAGTGCAAACATAGAATCCCAAAAATCTGGGAAAGACCCAGAAATAAACTTAATTTCCAGTTGATTATACAGTACAGACACGTTGAATTTTTATTTTCGAATTCTTAATATTAACATCTTAAGAATACAGATGTTAGTTATCGATAAGATCTAAGAGTAGTAGTGATGCTCCAAGTGAAATCCCCGTTCACTGTGCTGCAACTTGAGGTAGGGGAGTTATGAGGAGCGTGGTGAAAGTGTAATATTACAAAAAGCGCCCACCGTAGCAACTGATAAACACTTCTAGACGGCAATAGTCAAGCACAAACAGACCACGGCTGCTACGTGTATCGTACCCGGGTATTTCACCAGCCGACCAATCCGCTGATTTACTTTGTTTTCAAAAGCAAGTTTACAAAGCCATTGGCAAGACCGTTGGTTCCAGTTCCATTGAACTAAATAACAATTAATGTAATGAGCTTGAAACTTGGTTTACCATATGAAAAGTAACACACAACTAAAAGAATCAAGCAGTAGTGTTTACGAAGTCCGTTGAACCTCAAGAGTTTGTATTCGAGTAGGTGAAATCGCTCAAAATCTAAATATAACTAGCTTCGCTTAAACTTAGGTTACTACTTGAATTTATTAGCCTCGACATGACCGGTAAACGGGACCAAGATCAATAGGAAGGAATTTGACAGTTCTGATGAAAACACACTCGGACCACGCTTATATACACATAGGTTATTCTATGCTTTCTTATATTTTTTCTTCACATTTATTTGTATTCTGAATGAAACCATATCATAAGATTCAAATCATATGTGTGACATTGTAAATTATATTGTCTGATTAGAGTTGTAAATTTCATAATTCATTTAGGGATGGTACAATGAAAAAAATTATACAGTTTTAGACATGCCTCAAACAAGAATACTGAATGCAAAAATCGATTCCCCACTGCCATCTATGATGGTTTCCAATATTTTTGTCTGGGTAAAAATCCTAGCTAATTTTATGGTTAGCTTTTAGCATGTGATGACTAAGAAATTGTGAAGGAAAGATACAGTGGTGTACAAAAACGCTGATGAGATAACGCCAACGGCGTATCAAATGCAGAAAAAAAACAATTTTGTAAGTTCTTTATCCTCCATAAGGTACTTTAATCTGTAGAAAACAAATAACAAACAATTCCATAAGCTATTTGCGATATGTGGAATAAATTCCCGATAATAGGAACCCACTTGCTCCTTGTTGCCGCTCACTCATATACAGTGGAACCCCGCCATTCCAGCGCCTCTTTATTCGTACAACTTGTTATTTATCCAACGTGTCAAAGCAAAATTCAACTCTTCATTCGTACGCTTGCCTCGCGATTTGGACAGAGTCACCGAGTCACCTTGTTACTGGTCCCGCGACTCGCGATCGCCAGCTCAGTCTCGTCCTAGCCTCCATAAGCTACGCATCATATACGCAAGTGTCGTGAAACTTAGCGCTTTTTATTGTTATTTCTGTGATGTACCGTAATAGTGCATCGATGGGTCTAAAAATGATTAATGATATATTCAAACCTAAAAGGAATGCAGTAAGAACGATAATCGAATTGCAAAAAAAGTCGTTGCAAAGTTTGAAAGGGGACTTCGTGTCTCTGCTCTTGCAACTCAGTATGGCATGGTGAAATCAACAATATCGTCTATACTGAAAAATAAATATATAATAAAAGAGTCTAATGTGTGAAAAGGATTGACTGTTCTTGCTGTGGGAATAGGTCACCTATAATTGAAGAAGTGGGAAAACATTTGTTGGTTTGGATAAACGGAAAATAACATGTTGGAGACAGAATTTCTGAAGCAATAATTTGTCAAAAGTAAATTGGTTGCGTGATGACCTTAAGAGAGACTGCCCTGGAAACTGGGTGCAAAGTTATGAATTTAAAACAAGTAGGAGACGGTTTGATCGATTTTAGAACCGAAGTGGTATTCACAGTGGTGCTAGACGTGGATATGCTACCAGTGTAAATAAATATGCTGCTGAAAAAATTGTTGGGGAATTTGAAAACTTCATAGAGAGTGAGGGATTTACTCCTCGCCAAGTTTTTAATTGTGACGAAACTGGCCTCTTCTGGAAGAAGATGCCCAAGTGAACCTACATCAAATATGAGGAGAAATCATTGNTTGTAATGTTCTTGAAAATTTGTATTGTGTTCTTAGATTTTCAAAAACTAAAACATTGAGTTATTAAAAGCAAACAATAGCAACTAATGTCATTTGTATACCTATTATGAATGTATATTGTATGACAGCGATAGTTAAATTACTTCACTGATTTATATTTTTCAAATGTGAATGGATATGATCCACCCCATGTCCAACCTTAATATATTCTAACTACTTATCATTGAATGTTAAACAAAAAAAACATATAAATATTTACACAACTAACAACTGTCTATATTTATAGACAAAGGTCTCTCATATGTACCTATGAGCTGAAGCAAATTAAATAGAAGTAAACATACAAATTTGTTCATTGAAAATGCAGTCAAACTTTGATGGCTGGCTAAACTAGCAGGGTTCCTACACAAGATTGAAAATAAAATTCATGGATATTTCAAAGACCAATTTTAAAATGTCAGGGACACAAATTTACAGTACCTTAATTCTATTAACAATAATATGCATGCAAATATAACTTCATTAGTTCTTATTGAATCAAAATTGAGAAAGTTTGATGGCAAATGTATGTAGTGAGAGAGTATCTAATTACAGTATATAAATGAGAAGAAAGCAAATTCAGGATTCAGATCGACATGAATTGAAATCATTTTTAGTTTCTCAAAATCCAAGGACTCAATACATTTTTTTATTAGCATTTCCAAATTCGAGTACAACTAGTTTTTTTAAATGCATTTCAAAATTTTAAGTAGATGTGGTAACCCTGACTAGCCAGCTAATAATGTTCAGAAGTATCTGACTCAGACTATAGATGACAATCTTATCTCATATTTTTGTGGGGTAAGAAAATGTAGAATGAGCCGATAGGAATGAGCCTTGTGGCCCATTCTTGGGTTGGTACCCAAGACCCATCCCGTATTTCTAGCCAAGCGGTGGAAGTACTCAAACTGATCACCGCAGTAAGGTGGTTCTTTATACGGTGAATGTTGAATCACAAACAAATTGAAAAAGTATCTAATTATGTTAAAATATTTTATTTCAAAATCCTTGAAAACTTCCACTTAGTCTATTTGTCGAAAATTACAGTTCTATTTAAATTATTTTTACTGTCTCTAAATGTTTCATCGATAATTAAATAATGATATTCACAGTACGATACCAGATAAGCTCATGACTCTTACTTAGGGTCTTGCCGCGCTCTGGACCTGAACTTCTTACCTACATAGATGTGACGTGTGATGTATTGGGTTGTCTGGAAAGTTCGTGCCAATTTTTAAAGGAAAGAAAAAGGTCAATAAATATTTGTTACTACATTTTTAATCAACCAAATATGAACCATTTTGTTGCACAAAACGTCTCCATTTATCATCTAACTTGAAAATACCTTCTTCTCAGAGTTGAGGTGTTTTTATGGCAAAGAATTCATTTAGGTATCGTTTTATGTCATCCAAAGAATTGAAATATTTACCATTAAGACTATTCTGCAAACACCTGAATAGATGGAAATCTGAAGGGGCAATACCTGATGAATATGAAGGGTGAGGTAACACATCCCAACCAAATTGCAGCAATTTTTGTCTGGTTCGCAAAGAAGCGTGTGGTTTTGCATTAACATGTTGAAACACAACAACTTTCCTGTTGGCCAATTCTAGACGTTTTTCTTGAATTGCTGCTTTTAACTCATCGAGTTATGAGCAGTACTTTTTAGAATTATTTGTCTGGTTACTTGGGAAAAGCTCATGGTACAGAATTCCCTTCCAATCCCTCCAGACGCAGAGCATAACTTTTTTAGGGTGAAGATCTGCTTTTGGGATGGCTAAGGGTGGCTCATGTCGCTTACTCCAGGATCGCTTTCCCTGAACATTTCGGTTTCGGAATGAACACAGTTTCATTCCGTTTATTAAGCAGATCACAGATGGAAACGCGATCCAGAAGATTCCTCTCACTCAACTTATGTGGTACCAAAACATCGTAGCGATTTGTGAACCCAAGTTTGACCAGGTGCTCTTGAACGCTGGATTTTGATAGGCTGAGGTTTTCTGTCAATTCTCGGGTTGTGGAATATGGGTTATTCTCAATTAATGACTTGATTTGGTCGTCATCTGTGGTGGATGGTCTGCCGGATCGTTCTTTGTCAATAAGGCAACAATCTCCATCTCGAAACTTAGCGAACCACTTCAATACAGTTCTTTTGGATACAGAATCATTACCGCAAACTGCACATATTTCTTCGGTTGTTGTGAGGCATGTTTCCCTTTATGAAAAAAGAAAAGCATTAAGCGCCGAAAATGAATATTTTTATCTTCCATTTTAAAGGGTTACAAAATTAACACAAGGTATAGGATCGAAAACCTTCTGCCATGAAAAGATGGTTTAAACTGTTCTCTAAATGGACGCGTAGTCAAATCCTATTCTTTAGGCTCAAACATGTTCTAAAATAAGTGGAAAGATGAACTATTTAAAATCGGCACGAACTTTCAGGACAACCTGATAGTATAATTATTTTCAGTACGGGAATAATTTGTATAAAATTTTCGATGCAATAAGCTGCATGTTGTGGTAGAGCAACAGATTGTCTTTTGTCATTGGTAAAATCAACTAAATAAACAAAAAAACAGTAAAAGACATCAGTCAATACAATACAGTAAATAGCATAGGTTCTGGTGAAAACAGACCATTTTTTTCATTTCAATTCAGAAATTCATTTTCTTTCATTATTGGGGTTTCCAGTGGACTATTTACTACAGTTCCAAACTCGGGTATGTAAGCATAGCCGACTATCGAAGTTTGATTGAATGAACATGAGTTAGCTAGATAGCATAGATGACTAATGGGAATGCAATCAAATTTTGTGTGGCAACCCTGCTAGTGTCCCCAGTCATTAAAGTTTGATAGCATTTTCAATCACAAATTTACATTTATACTTTAATTTAATTTGCTTCAGGTTCAACTTTCATATGTTCAACATTAAGTGGTCCTAAATATTGGTATTCCAGATAAGAACTGTGGCGTGAATAATCCTCACATAATGACCTCTGAAATGTCACACAGCGTTTTTTTCAGTAACGCAGGGTTGCCACACGTCCATGAATATCTTGAAACGTCATGGAAAAAATTATTTGTCCATAAATTTTGAAATGTATTTCATAAGTTGTTCTGTGCCTCTGGATTTTGAGAACGTAAAAATTGTGGGTTTTAAAAAAAAACACACAAGAACATCTGATATCAATTGCATGCATATTATAAATACGTATTGTGAGACACTGGCTGTTGAATCACTGCGCTTGTGCATAATTTTCATTGTGAATAGGTTCGATCGAACACGATGTTATTGCTGTTGCCTAATATCACCCATTACATATCTGAAGAGTTGCTTAGTCTTTGCATGAAGCTAATTTGTGAGAGCATACGTCGTAATGCAACTGGAGTTTTGAAGACTTTTTTGAAGGAAAAATATACGAAATCGATTATGAAGACTAGAAAAAGAAATATCCTTCATGCATTTGGTAGCGAAGTGAACTGGGCGAACTTACTAGTATGAAGTTAGAGATGAAGAGAGTATGGGAAGAGCGGTAAGATGCGGAGGGAAGGTGACACCTAACCCCTAGTCTTACCCAGGGTAACCTAGCGTAGCCTACCCTGACCCACCCTAGCCTAGCTCAACCTAGCCCGTTCTAACTCCTCCTTGCCTAGCCTAGCCCAACCTAGCCCAACATAGCCTAACATAGCTTAAGTAACACAAGTTATCCTTGATACACATCTACTTATGTAATAGACAGTGTGTCTCCACCTCTCTCTCTATCGAACTGTGTGTGTCCGTCCAATTTCTTCGTATTTATTACTGAAGAAAAATTATTGTACGGAAATCAGAATCTAAAGTAAATAACTATGACTTTTGCTCGCGTTAAGGAGCTAAAATAAAACGTTTATCTTAGGCTAAGCATTGATTTCTCAATGGAACTGGTATAGGTACCTGTATTGTAAGCATTGTATTGTGGACACCACAGGCACTGGACTACTATAAAATGCGTGTTTTTTCGTTTCATAGCCTTCTTTTCCTTCAATATGAAAACTACGTAAAGATGGCGCCTGGCAAATGAAATAAAAAGCAATTCATTAAAATACATGTGGATTTATTCCCATACCGGTTTACTATTATAGATATAGCCTGTGGACGATATTACAATGTGTATATTTAGGTACCTGGTACTATGTTATTGATTTTAAACAACCTGATGTAATTTTACTTAGAGAAAATACGAAATACATTGAGTAGCCTAACCTAACCTAGCCCAGTGTTCAGGGAAATCTAGCACTTCTACACTAACTTTTTCAGGACTGCAGTACATCTCAAATCTCAGCAGGGTAACCGTAATTTAAATTTCTTCTCGGCAATACCCCGTTCTTTGAGAACATAACCCTGAGGTTGTAGATGCACTACAGTTTTGAAGAAATTAGTGTACAAGTGCTAAACTTCTCTGAACACTGGGCTAGGTTAGGTTAAAATGGTGGCCTTAGCATGCCTACCACATGGAGTTTTATTATTTATTGCGTAAATTCACAATTGCAATCTAAAATTCAACATATAACTAATTCATTATGCATTGAACTAATTTGAATTATAGGTGACTTTCATTCTTTTGAATAGAAATTTTACGGTGAGTGTAGGTTAACAGAAATTAAACTGTTTTATTTTCACTGAATTAACTAACCATTTTCTTGAAATCACAGCAGCCAGTCACAACCGTGCTCAAATAGGCAATAAATTCAGCAAGAATTTTATTTGTTTCACATTATCCGGACCATGTACGCAAAGACGACTATTACAGTTTAATTTAATAGAAATAACAGTTACCTAAGTAGCATAGACGCTTATGCTTTCGTGCATAGATAAACGACTAGTGCGAAATGCTGCTGAATTGAGTTCATGTTTTTGCCCTTCAATTTAATTAACTCAAAAAATGTCAAAAGTTATAGCATTCTTTTACAGTATTTAGTTAGGACATACTGCTTCAAAATGTTACGCTAGTAACAATACAGGAGGCATCTGTTGAATGAAATTTTAAGTTACTGGTGTATTGCCGCTTTACGGAACTTACCTGCTAATGTTTTCTACTTTTTGTTTTCTATTACGTGCGCTTGTCAACCGTCTGTAAACTAAATTTATTCATTGTGCTTTACGGACTCTCGTTCTTCTTGTTCCAACCTCTGATGGCATTAAACGTATGTGTTCCGGTGCTTCCTTCATTATCCCACAATTGGACTTATTCAGCTTCTGTCTCCATTAATCTGCAAGATGGCAACAGGTTATGGGTCCAGCTTTAAGCGCATTTACTTTAATGGAGACAATGATGAATATGAGTTGTGAGAAGGGAAGTTTTTCGCCCATCTGACGGTAGAGAAACTTGGCGATGTTGTCGAAGCTGAAACGCCAGATCCAGCTAAGAATGTGCAAGTGTTCGCGCAGCTTGTGTAGTTCTTGGATGATAGATCCCTTTCCTTGAATATAAGGGATGGAAGAAACGATGGTGAAAAGTCACTGAACATTTTGAGGGATTATTACTTGGGAAGCAGCAAGCCCTGCATCATTGCTCTCAACAAGGAACTAACCTCACTCAAGATAGCACCGAATAAAAATGTCACGGACTACATACTAAGAGTTGAAACTGCTGCTACATCATTCAAGAGTGCGGGATAAGTGGTATCCGACAGTTTTCTTATCGCAATGATCCTCAAAGGACTACCTGATGAATATAAAGCTATCTGCACCGTAGTTACCCAGCAGAAACAAGACCAGAATTTCAGCGACTTCAAATAGCTCATAGGAGTTATGAGGAGAACGAAAAATCTCGCCGACCAGAGCATGAAGCGGTTATGGTCAACAGGATGATAAGTCAGCTGGTAGAGAGTGGAAATAGAGTTGTTTGTTTTTTGTGTCAAGCCAGGCTAGAAAAGTTATCAATGTAATTATAAACCTAAACGCCGCACTATGAAAGACGAGAACAGCAATGAAACAAGCAAATACAGGAGTAATAATTAGTGCAATATCTGCAAGAATAAAACTCACTACACCGGTATGTATAGGAGAAACACCTCTGCTAAAGGAGTGTCTGAGGACTGAAAAAATGACTCATTTCAACTTAGGGTATGTGTGAACCCTAATTCAGCAGCTGATTCTGAATGTTGTAAAATACTCGTTCATTGTGGAGCTACTGCTCATATCATAAGTGATAAAACAAAATTTGTCAGTTTCGATGAAAACTATGACACTTGCAATCATGTTATTGAATTGGCTGATGGAAGTAGATCAAGCAATATTGTATTAGGTAGAAGCAATGCAAACATTGTTGTTCATGATTCAAAGGATAACGAACAAAAAGAAATTTTACAAAATGCCTTATGTGTTCCATCTTACAGCCATGATATATTTTCAATTCAGGTTGCTACTGAAAACAGTACATCTGTCACGTTCACTAGAAACCAAAATGTCTTGAAAGCTCCAAACGGTACTGAGTTTAATATTTCCCACCAAGGTAAGCCGTATTATTTGAATAATGTAAACCCCTTGGCAAACAGAGTGCATTCATTGCAAGAGTGACATAAAATTTTTGATCATAGTAATGCAAAGGACATTTAAAAATTAGAATCATTTGTGCATGGTATGCAGATTAAAGATGCAAATGACTTCTACCGTGAGACTTGTGTTCAGGAAAAAATGTCTAAATACAGAACTCGTGTACCTGACTATCGTGCAGCTAAGCCCCTGCAATTGATCCACAGTGATTTGGCAGGACCAATTTTACCAGTATCCAATGAAGGGTCAAAGTACGTTATTTCTTTCATTGATGATTACTCTGGAGTGGTACATGTGTATTTTTTTAGGCGCAAGAGCGATGCAGCAGCAGCAGCTACTGAAAGGTTTACAGCAGATGTAGCCCCTTATGGCTCAATTAAACGTTTTAGATGTGATAATAATACGGACTACACGTCACAAGAGTTCAGATCTCTTTTAACAAAAACAGGATCAAGATACAGTTCTCTGCCCAATATTCACCTTACCAAAATGATACTGCAGAACGAAATTGGCGTTCACTTTCGGAATGGCAAGATGCATGCTACTGGAGGCCAACTTACCAAAACCACTTTGGAATTATGCAGTTTGGACTGCAGCCTACATAAGAAATAGGTGTTACAATCCTAAACTCCATAAGACACCATATGAAGCATTTATACATGCCAAACCTAATGTCAGCAATTTCCACAATATGAAGTGTCATGCTCATGTGGAAAATAAAACGAAGTTGGATGCAAGAAGTGAAGAGGGTACTATTATACTCTATGATCTTTGCAGCCCAGCCTATCTTGTCTGTTTCAAGAAAAATGGCACTGTTATAAGAGTAAGGTGTGTCAAATTTAATGATAACCAATTACCTGTAGAAGAAAATTTTTCCTGAAGATAATCTTGTACCAAGAAGGAAAACCCATTCAGAAGAAGAAACACCTGACGGCCCCCAGCAAAAAAACTCCTGCAGTACAAGGCTCAACATTTGAGGATGAAACTGTGGCTACGGATGACCAAAGAAGATACCTGCAGCGTCTACATGGGAGACCTAAATACTTGGGTGATTATGTAGGTGTCACTAATGTTAGCAACCGTACTGTCGACTGTCGTTACAAAATGCAAGCTCACAACTGGAATTTCCAGATGCTCACAACTGTAAATTAGCCATGGATAAGGAAATTTCCACTTTAAGTTAAAATAATACTTATGTTCTTATGCCATGTCCCAAAGGTCATTCAGTATTTGGAGGAAAATGGGTCTGTAATATAATATATGGATCAAATAATGAAGAAATATTTGAGGCACGATATGTTGCAAGAGGTTTTTCACAAGTTAAAGATATTGATTATAAAGAAACTTTTTCTTCAACTGCTAGAATTTCTTTTGTTAGAATAATACTAAGATTAGATGTAGAAAGTGGTAGTATTGTACACCAAATGAACTTCGAAACAGCCTATCTGAATGCTGATATTGACTATGAACTTTTCTTAGAACAACCTAAAGGGTATGAGAAAACAGATGTCGATGGAAAACCCCTTGTGTGTAAGTTGAGAAGGTCGATATATGGATTACAGCAAAGTAGAAGACTGTGGAATAGCTTATTATATGATTCATTGGATAATCAAGGTTTTGTACATTCTCTAGTTGATTATTATGTTTATAACAGGAAAGATAAATGTGGTATAATTACTGGCATTGTGTGGGTGGATGATTTGTTGATTTCTGCATATAGTGTTGCAAGCATATATTCAATTAAACTTGCTCTCTGTGATAGGTTTAAAATGAAAGATTTGAACCACTTAAGTATTTTCTTGGAATTGAATTTAATGCGATAACAATTCAACAAAAAATGCATTACACCAAATTTTCCAGTAAGGTTCTTTCAAAATTTAAATTGATGATAGACACCCAGAATCGGTGCCATGTGACGTCAGTATGGTTACTCCAACCGATCCAAAATCAAAAGAACTTGAAGATCCTAATTATTACAGAGAAATTGTTGGTAGTCTTATTTACATAATAATGTGTACAAGACCTGATATATGCTATATAATAACAAAGTTGTCTCAAAAGCTAACTAAACCTACTTATTCTGATTTGAACAGGTGTAAATTCATGCTGAAATATTTAAAAGGTACAGTAAACTATGGACTAAATTTTGTTAATTGCGGAAATGTAAAATTGACTGGTTTTGTTGATTCTGACTGGAGAGGCTCAGACGATAGAAAGAGCATCTCCGGGTATTGCTTTAAATTTAATGACGTTTGTCTAATTTCTTGGAAGTCTAAGAAGTAATCGACAGTTGCGTTGTCTACATGTGACGCAGAATATATAGCCATTACTGAAACAGTTAAATAAGCCAATTTCCTCAGCCAACTTTTATCAGACGTGCTTTGTAATATGATCAGTCCTATTGACTTATATTGTGATAACCAAGGTGCTATTCAGTTAACTAAAAACCCTGTATATAACCAGCGTAGCCAGCATATTAACATTAAATATTACTATATTAGGTCTCAAATTAACAGGAATGGAATAATTTTGAAATATATTCATTCAAACCAGAACATAGCAGACATGTAGTGCCTTAGAAATATCGTAATTAATTTAGAATGATCTTGGAGTCGATACAAAAATATGATGTATTTTAGTAATATTTTAGAGTTAATTTTATACATATTTCACGTCATTTGAAGCTAGTATTTTAAAGTTAAAAATTCAATCATAGTTGCAACTTCAAATTGTAACCCTCGTCTATAGATCATTGTCAACCACGAGCCTTGAGGCTTAGTGCCTAACAGTTCAGTCTCAGCTATCGCGCACTTAGCAGCAATTCTATTAGCGCTTTTAGTCTTTCTCTCTGACGGGAAGTTTCTATGGACAATGTGTTAGAGAGTTTTGCATTTCACATAGGTCCTAGATATTCTTTGAACTTGTCTTTATGCCGAGCCTAGATGTTCCCCTGTAGGTTTAAGATTTCCTTTTTGAAGGAGTTTTGATACCATGTGTACTTGAAAGATTGTATGGCAAACATCTCATTTCAGTGTGGTTATGTTTTCATTCAAACGATTTGAATTGTGTTTGAAGTTGCCGTGCTTTGATTTGCGTTACTCCAAGATTTATAATTAACCCAAATATAGAACATTTTGAATAATAACTATTGCATCAGCCATTAAATTCATTGTCTAATTTCATCTCACTCAGGTGTCTACGTTCGAGTATTTAATGACGAGCATACTGAAAGATCGACCAGCCATTCTGATACGGTTATTAAATTTCATGGCCTCGGGTAGAAGCTGCCTATCTACATCTCGTTTCTATTTGTTTGACTGCCAGCTAATTAGGTACGATGCTTTAGTGTTTTACTCAATAGTTGTCTTATAATGTTATCCCATTATATTAATGCTTCTTGCTAAATTCTGTATTTATTTCGAGTTACTTATTGGTCCTTACTCAGGTAGGTGTCAGTTTCAGTTCAGTTTTAGTTCCAGTCTCAGTATACGGAATTCAAGTTCCGAGTTTTGGCCGTCGATCTTGGCCTTAACTTCTGCTCTGATTTCGATCGTGTCCAATTGTAAATCTGCAAGCTACGAAGCTGGCTGTATCACAACCCTAGAGGAACCCCGCCAAAATAACAGAAAAATACTTGTTCCCCCAAAGACATGTTTACTAAGCCTGTGGATAAAACTAAATTGAAGTTCAATGAATGCGGCTAGAAAGAGGAAATTCTCTTGATCTGAAACTAAGCATATGTTTCCCTATGCAGTGCTAAATGTATTTACTGCAAATTTTTTGTAATGTTCTGTTTAGTCTTAGTCTTTACTTAGAATTTTTGCCTCGATATACAAAATTTAAAGTAATCAAGAACGTGCTTATTTCTTGATGTAACGTGTTAAATGCAGTCTAGTAACTTATCATTAAGAGGGGATATTGAATGTAATTTTAAGTTACTGGTGTACTGCTGCTTTGCTCTAGTGAATCGCTAATGTGTTCTACCTTTCGTTTCTATTACGTTCGCTTGTCAACTGTTTGTAAACTAAGTTTATTCGTTGTACTCTCACACTCTTGTTCTTTTTGTTCCTACCTGTGATGGAATTAAACGTGTGTGTTCCGGTGCTTCCTTCATTACCCCCATAATCGTACTTAGCCAGTCTCCGTCTCCATTAATCTACAAGATGGCAATACCGTTGATTATCCGAACACCGATCAATCGAAATATCGGTTACCCGAAAGGCTAATTTCCTCGTGAATATTTCGAAAGGTGAAATGGAAATTTTGGACACCTTTTGATAAACTGTAGATCCATTAATACATTTTTTTTACGGTGTACATTTTTGTAAGGTATGTATTTGTAAGAAGTTACAATATATACAGTTTGAGTTTAATATCACTATTTCCTTATCAATTTCGATTAATTTTGTTATCTGAACACCTCCCCGGTTTCCAATTGATTTGGATGATCAATTCATTTCTCTAGATCATAGCTCTAGCTCATCACTCTAGATCGTCACTCTAGATCGTCACTCTGCTCTGGATTGCAGCTCTGGATCGAAGGTCTGGATTGCAGCTCTGGATTGCAGCTCTGGATTGCAGCTCTGGATTGCAGCTCAAGACTGTCGCTCATNGTCTACGACCTGTGTTGTGGATCAGGTCTTTGCTTAATGCAGAAAGACTGCGGGTTCAAAACCCGGCCATGAACAAGAGTTGTTTCTTGTTGCTTCCTCGTGTCGTGAGCTCGCAGGTATCGGTAAGTTTTACCGGGTAAACACTAAACTTACCGCCTATGGACACGCCCATCAACCTCCCGGGATTTTTGTCGCATGGAGCTTCACCATCACCCTTATTCTTAGAATGTTAACCTTAAGAATTTGAAAAAAACAATGTACTAATGGATATGTACTGTGTACTCGATTGGAAATAAAGATTATTTTTTGATTTTCAATCTCGTCTATTCGTGGGCAACGGATGTCTTCTCTCCACCTGCTGCTCTACGACTAATAAAGAAACAAAAGCTGAGTCCCCGTGTCATCATTGAATTTACCAATTAGAGGTGCACTAGATGACCGTCATGACCTTACCTTCTGATAAATTGAAGGGTGCATTTTTTCCCGAGGTAAATATAATATATTTTCCACGGGAAAAAATGCAAGCAGTCCACTCCCGTGCTGTCGCTAACACAGCGCTGACTGAGGCGATAACGATCCAGTAGTTTACTATATGAAGGGTGGACAGCACTAGTGGACTACATGCATTTTTTCCCGTGGGAAAAATGCAAGTAGTCCACTAGTGCTGTCCACCCTTCAATTGTTGCGTATCGTAAAATTTTTAAACCTAATTCTGCTAACACCCAGAAATATAATACTACCAACCAAAAACGTAACACTGCTATCCAACCAAAGTGACCAGCGTTACAATATATACTTTTTATAAGCACATCCAGCATATTTTTGCAGAATAAGAACTATTTCGGAATCTTGTTATAAGGAAATTAACTAAAGCACAAATCAGATAATCCAATGTTGGTTTGCAGTAATTGATAATTGATCACTTAACGTATGTGATGAAAAAATGAGATATATTATTGTCAAAACTTTTAAATGGCTGTAAAATATTTTGAAATTCTAGGATGAAATATTTTCAAATTAATGCAGTAGAATTACGGTCAGCGAAAAAACGGGTTTGCAACCCTTAGTTTTAAAATTATGCATGAGGTTACAATTTCCTTTAATAAAATAATATATATCTTAACAGGAGCATTGTAACTTGGTGGATGGATCTGTCTTTAAATGGATAAAATATAGGAACGGTAAAAAACAGGCAAGAGGAAATAATCAACTTGCCTCTCAGTTATTTTAGAAATTAAGACTTTCTACAGAATAGAATAGAAAAAGGCAATAGGAGCTAGCACTTTAGGGTTATTACCCAAGTCCCATGACGTCTAAAGCAGCTTCAATCACGCACATTCACCTCAATCATGTAAGCCATTTCAGTCACGTACTTTGCACTTTTCTCACACACAGGCATTGCAGTTATGAACATGTACTGCAATCATACACAGGCCCAGTAGGTAAAGATATAGAATCGGTACGTTATAATACTGGGAATTCCTTATCCAGTATTTGTTGAAACGATGCTAAAATGTGTTCACAGTGCCAGCATAAAAGACGTTCTCGGGCAGCTTGATCCAGGTTCCGGCAATTGTAATCTACAGTAACTGTAAACACAGTAGCATATGTAGCTATAGTCGAACATACATCGGTTAAAGTATTATTAATGCAGATACTTGATCAGGGATAAACTGTTTATTCTTTATCAAGCATTTGCATAAATAATACTACACCCGATGTATACATACCTATGCATACTACCGTGTTCAAAATAATTACCAATTTACAATACCAAATGCATAAGTGCCTCTCATTTTTGCACACAAGACTTCAGTATGGTGGTTTTTGGGGGGGGCCAATGCAATGGCGGACATAATTTATTTTATACCGAAAGATGCTGAAGCATGGCATTTTTTGGGCTGATGGATGCATTTTCGGAAGCAGGTTCCGAGGCACCAGACTCTGATTCAGAAGAGTCAGAAACGGATTCCGAAGTACCGGACGGTGATTTTGGTGACTCTGATATCAATACTTCATCAAAGATGAAAAACGATGTCACGGGGGATGTTGATGTCATTATTAATTATGATCATCCAACGACAAGCAATAATTTTCAAGACAGCAAGTTCAAATAATTTCCAACTAGTAAGTCTTAAAAAAAGATAGTTCGAAAATTTTCGACCAATATCGCATCTCGTACAGTTTCATCATTGAACTCATTGTATTGTATCAATAGAAAGGTCTGGTTTACTACAAAGAGAAAATACAACGTTTTTCTGAAACTCCAGATTTCGAAAATTTTACTCTCTGTCGAGGATTCTAACACTCTCATTTATTTGTTTGTTTTAGTATTTTCGGTTAATGTTAGGCACCTATTAAAATGTTTGACCGAACATTACGATTTGATACGAGTCAATGCTTTTTTTCTCCAGATTAAATTTTCCTAGATTTCTATAAAGGATTTTTGAAAATTAAAAAAAATTAATCTTGCCTCTTCATATATTTTTTGATGTTAAATCAGTATCTTATAGAATGCTACATAGAAGGGAATTTTTTTAATATGATTTTTATACCATTTCCGGTAATCATCTTTTGAAAATTCAAAAATTGGTTCTCTTCCCGCTGTTGATCGATTTTCGTTAAAATTATATGGCCTCTAAATTTAAAATTATGGGGGAAGATGAGTGATGCTACCTCAAATTTAAATTCTGATGAACTATATAGGTAACGATCGATTTTTATGTGACGATACATTTATGCTGCTTCGTCGGACGTTGGCTTTTTTACATTTAGTTAGGATCACAAGACGTTGTATCGGTGTACTAATCTCTTTTCAAGTGGATAAATTAACTCGTTTTTGTTGTACTCAAATGTCCTAATTTTCTAAATGTATGATCATCATTGCATTGTAGTCGTATAAGAAAACTTTAATTTTAGTTTAGCCAGTATATTTACGGATACTGTTGGAAAACGACGAATAATGTTACCCGTGTTTTGAACTTTGGAGAACTACATAGGTACAAGTTCATACTCGGTGACGTATTAGGGAAGCATACGAGCCAATTTGGCGGACAGCGTCTAAATTGTTTTTACAAGCTTGGAGATCGATGAGAGATCGGCGATTGAATTCGGGAGTCAATGGTCTACAAATTTTGGAGATTCCTGCTCTAGTGTGTCCCTGGCCACTTATCTAACAAGAGGAGATAGTCCTAGTGTATAGTAGATAGATATTTTATCTAAAAAAAATTAACTTCTTAATTGTTTCAGATGAAGTACTTCCTCGTCAACTTGGCAACATTGCTTCACCAATTTAAAGAAAGAACAGACAGAGGGCAGATTTTCTAAAAAAAAGCGCGCCAATGTGGAATATCATACGTCAATAATAGAGGACAGTATGTACCAGCTAAAGAGTTTTGCTTCGCAGTCTGCAAATGTAGGTTCAAATATGAAATCAACCTACCTACCTACTGAAAACAGAAGGGAAATATATGAGCAATTTTGGAAGTTGGGTTCATGGGGGAGCCAGTCTAGTTTCATACTCTCATGTGTTGAAGTCGTTGCTCCAAAGAGACCTACTGTGCTTAATTATAGAAAAAATTGCACCAGAAATTCTTAAGAAAACAGAGAAGAGAATCAGCAACGACGTATTTCTAAAAATTCTTGGATTAACAAATGGACGGCTGGACTGCATCATAAACCACAAGTCTGTGACTAAAATGTGCTCTCCAGATAAGCGGAGAATTTCTTTTCTCGTAAGACATCTAGTCTCAAAATGAAGAAGATTAAAGATTTTCTTGATAGGTTTCCGAAATATATGTCTCACTACTCGACAAGCAACAAAATATACTTCAGTCCTGAATTAAACAGACGAAAACTCTACGAATTGTATAAAGAAAATGACAAGAATGACTACGTTTCTCTGGCCATGATAGAGCTGAGAGTGTTAGGAATGTATTGAGACAGTCAACCGGAGAGTCAAAAAAAAACACTTTTCTTGTATTCACTTTTGACATGCAGCAAACATTTCCTATTCCTAGAATAAACAACTCTGTGGTGTTTTCTAAACGGATATTTTGTATTGCAATGACGATAAGGGTTACATGATGTTGTGTATCAAAGGCGAAACGAAAAGAGGATGTGTAGAAATTAGTTCTATCCATGAGTTTCTGATGATGGTGGATGTGGGAACTTCGAGAAAATTGTTACCTTCAGTGATTGTTGCAGGGGCCAAAATGGAATCAAACAATTGGGTTTTCTCATGCAAATTGGTAACACTGAATAGCTTCTTAGGAACACCACTACTTAGTCAGGACAATCTTACCTGTCTAATGGTAGAGATTTTGATGTTGTAGGCATAGGTGTAAAAAATGTTTCTACTGTTTATGGTTTAGAATTAGATCAATGGATTGACGTTATCAGAGCAGCAAGAAAATTTTTTTTGTATAAACCTGTTAAGATGAGAGGAAATTTCAAGGATGTAAACAGCTTAGTTTCCACAAGGAAATTTAATAACAAAAACACTAACGCGCCATATAAGTTCTACTTCCTAAAACTAAAGTGGTTCAGGGTATCAAAAAATTCCAACTTAGTCGATTACAAAGAATCAGGATATGGTGATGTGTATCGCCTTTAATATTCTTTCAACACAAAAAAGCAAATGGCTGAGATCCCAAATTTAGACAGCTCCTTTAAAATATCGAAAGAAAAGTACAACGATATGACTAGTTTAAGAAACCTAATTCCAGATGAATATAGAGATTTCTTCAAACATTTTCCTCATGAATAAATGTTTAGTTCGAAATGCCCCGAATTTTGCAAATGGAGTTTCCTGTTAGTGTGCGCATTTCATTTTCGTTGATTTATTATCTAACTTCTAATTATATTTTTTCAGAGAGCTAAGGTGTGATATACATTAATTTTATGACTCGATTGGTTGGTGATGATTTATATACGTACGTCGTCTCAATGGATATCGAACACCGACTCCTCAAATCATGTCATTTGCCTTTTAACACGTTGACTCCGAAGTGGTACGTATGTGGACCACTTAGGTTAGGTTCTGTGAATTTTACAGTGCGTTCTTGTATTAATATGCACAAAGTGAAGATTTACACCGGCTAGGCAATCGAAGGCAACGTGTTAACGCGTATTCTGAAAACCTATTTTTTGTGTTTTCACTGTTTTGTGTCAGTCATCAAATGTAGCAATCAATTCAAAGGAATACTTAAGTAGTATTAATAAATAATGAATGAATTCATTTTTACTAAATTGTGTGGATATTTTTCTAAAAATTCGGTCTCCGGCAGTTTTGCAGCGATTGAATACTGTACATCAATGAATATGTAGCGCTACAAGGCAATGAGTTTCTTTCTGAAATCGGTTTTTGTGATTTGAAAAAATCATCTCTCGTCCTACGGTTAGTCGATCAACAGTGATTGTAGCCCATAAATTGACAGACAGTAGGAACGATTGATGATTTCATCCTGAATTCACATTCTGATAATCCACATAGTCACGAATCAAGATTTTGTGACGTATCTGAGAGCAATACGTTCTGCTTTAACATATGTCGTTTAGTTATTTCTGGTACTGAAGTTTCATCGTGCAGAGATATTTATTTTGGAATGTTGTTTTCGAATGGATTGACTCGTTTTTTTAAAACGTACGTAGATATACAGTAATACCTGCAAAACTGCAGACTTCAAAACTATGAAACTACAAAACTGTGATTTTGATTTAGAAACTGCGCTTCCAAAAATGTGCTAGTCCATGTCCAACCGTTTTACCGTCGACAGCTTCTCAAAAGTAAACAAAGCAAAAGTATGTAGCTCAAAAATTGTAGTACGTATTTAGTTCTACAGAGTAAATCCCTACATTTGGAGAGTAAAACTAAAGAAAGATCTGCAATGGGGAAAGGAGCTGGTGTTCAGAAGAACAAACGATTAAGTATAGACAACAATTTGAAAATTACTGAAAAGTTCAAAGCTGGAATGAAAGTAATGGCGATTTCTCGTGAAACTGGAGTTCATGAATCCATCATGACTCACTATTCAAAATAAAGATAAAATTGAGGGTATGTCAGACACGTACCGAATGCAGTATCGCCAAGTAGAAAAAGTTGCAAAGAAGAGATGATTGCTGTTACTGAATCTATGCTATACCAATGGGTTCAAAGCCAAAGAGAGAATGACCTACAAATGATTCAACAACTTATTCAGACAAAAGTTGTCGCTCTTTGAACATATGAAAAATGTGGACTTTAATTTTACGTCAGTTCCTGATTTTAAAGCAAGTCGCGGTTGGTTTGAGGGTTTTGAATATAGATTCAAATTAAAATCCGTAAATATTCATGGGGAAGCAGGAAGTGCTGATGCCAGGTCTGTAAAATCATACACGACGAAATTAAAAAGCATCATAGAAGAAGGTGGATATTCACCAAGTCAAGTGTACAATGTTGACGAAACGGGGTTGTACTGGAAGAAATTACCTACAAAGACCTTCATTACTGAAGATAAAAAATCTGCACGTGGCTTTAAAGTAAGTAAGGAACGACTGACGTTATTGCTTGGCGGCAATGCTTCCGGTAGTGTAAAACTGAAGCCTTTACTTCTATATAAATTTGCGACGCCCAGAGCGATAAAAAAAGTTGATAAGGCTTCTTTGCCTGTTATATGGAAACATAATTGAAAGGCATGGGTGACAAGAGGAACCTTCGTACCTCCAGTTGAAGAAAATAGTAGAAGAGAAATTGTTGATAATAAAGCGCTATTGGTTTTGGATAACGCTCCAGGCCATCCATTGAACCTGAATGACATGTTTCCTCTTATAAGAGTTGAATTTTTACCTCCAAATACTACTGCACTGATTCAACGGATGGATCAAGGAGCAATTAAAGCATTAAGTCGTATTACTTGAGGGAATCAATGAAAAAACTTGTTGAAGGAATTGACACTACCTTTAAGGACACCATCCGGAACCATTGGAAAAATGTTAACATTAAATTTTCCGTAGATATAATACACGAAGCGTGGAATGGTGTATTTCCTCGACATTGAATGCTGTACGGAGCAAGCTATGGTCTGAATGTATTCCAAGCAAGAACTGTGCCGTTAATTTACCTTTAGAAGAGATTAAAGAATTTGCAAAGAGAGCTAACTTTGAAGATATGACAGTAGACGATGTGGAAAAAGATATCAAATGTAATGAATATTATATGTCAAATCAAGAATTAGTTCAGATTTATAACGATCTGACAGAAGCTAACGCTCCTGACGAATATTTAGAAATGGAAAGCAGGAATACTAAAAAAATGATAATTGTAGAGCGTTAACTGAGTTTAATGAACTTGCAACTAAACTTAAGGAAAAGGCATCAGAAGTAGAAAGGGATCCCAAAAGGCTAAAATCATTCCAGCGATCTATTGACGCACTAATGAACTATTATAGAGAAGAATAAATAACTTATCTATATATTATACTTTATTTAATTTTCATATATACATATTAACTATGTAACTGTATCCGAGAGACGTATAATTACAGCTAAATCTACTTTCATATTATGTTTGTGAAATATATAACCTTATATTGTAACATCTATGCTCTATGTATTCAATAAATTCACATATAAACTGAAAGTATTATGATTTTCGATTATCCTAAACGTCAATTCAGTTTTTTACAAGAAGAAATTCCTGAAAACTCTAGCAATTTGCATTGGTGTACGTAAATAACAGAGTTACGGTGTTTTCAATTTTTCTGTAATTATAAATACCTTTCACCTGCACTCGGTTTTCCTTGATGTGTTTTCAAAACTGCGGTGCTTTTAAAACTGCGCAGCAATTTCGGAACGAGTTACGTAGTTCTGCAGGTATTACTGTATCGGATACTAGTTTATGTAAATGCATCTGTATTTTAATATATTGTAGAACACTCAATAATAATTTTTCTTGTTCAAAACGAGTTTAGAATCTTTACATCAGTATTGAAATTTTCTTCTCGATGGCCAATAGGTTTGTTTTAGTACATACTATAAAATATTGTTTTTATCCCCTAAAACTTCTAGACATTTTCGATATTACACATAAAATGTATCCATCAGTGGGACTCTTTTATTAATCACGAGAGTTCTACTAATCAATGAAGGTTCTTTGATTGCCTGAAGTTTAGGTCGCAAAATTTAATGCACATCCCAGACTTTTGTAATTATTAATTTCCGGTGACACATCTGTACGAGGAGTCACTAAATGGCCTCTAGTCTGCAGTGGTATCCTCTCTTCCATATCTCTTTCTTCTCTGGTGAAATTATATTATACCAGCTGACCTGCGAATAATTCGCAGTTGAGTAACTTAACCTAACCCAACACAAGCTGTATCATAGATACTGCAATGATCACCAGACCCCAGCCAAGCCATATCATAGATACCGCAATAATGTTGAAAGGTGTGAGTTTGTGACACACAAGACGATAGTCGGGTAGATAGTTACAAGCTTATTAATATAAAGAAGATATTGCAACTAAATTAACTCCCATTGCTATTTCGAGTATAGGTATTTATCCACAATGCAGTCCTTGTTTACGAAATTTATCTTGGTATTTTTTAGACTGCGTAATAAACCTTTGTCCTCTACTTGGATAAAGAGCATGAATCAGAAAAAGATAAGCGTTCTCTGAGTTGGCATGAAAATATATTTAGTACGTACACAAAATACTTTCCGATAATTTTGACACCTTTCTGTCATGTTTTGTCAATCTCTGGAAAATATCATCGATCGTAGCTTCTCATCTATCGTTGGAAAACTATATTTATTTGACAAGGTTTACAATTAAAAAAATGTACGTATTATTACAGTTTTAAGTCAATCACTGAATATAGCACATTAATGGAAACGTTTAGTGAAGTACTAAAAATGAATAGCTATAACAAATTACAATTTTTTGTTTTCTATGACAGTTCTTCCGAGAAATGCATTGTCTCATATTGAAAGCAAACCCAATGTTTAGGCCAACGCATGAAATATGTGTTACATTTCACACCGTGCCATGTATAAATTTGCATCTTTCCTATCCTTATATATGTATAGTATGAGCTTAAAGATCACCATGTGCAGACTAACATAAAAATACAGCCCATTACGACGTATCTATGTAAATTGAATACGATGTAGCAATACGGTACATTAATGTGATGTTTTCCAATAGGTACTGTTTATTAAAAAATGCGGTGAGTTGAATTTTAATTATATAAAGAGGAAAATGTCCTTTAGAATGTTTGCGGAGAGAGAAGTTCATCTGTAAAGACATGCATGGCGTAACTCCTCAATGATTGCCAATTCATTGAGAGCAGTCTCGTAAAATGTCGAGATGTTTTACCTTAGCTCGAATTATTTAATATCTTGAAGCAAAACACTAAGCATATCCTTCGAATTTACCGTTATGGATATATTTTAATTAAGCAGCAACACGGTCGATTTCATTCAAAAGATTGGAAGTTGAATGGTAGTCAAAATGATATATAAAGTATAAAGTAATATGCCTATCAGTTGAAGAAGTACAAATAATATTGTTTTTAACTACGACTCGGTACAATAAATTCACTGCATACTTGAGAAATCATAAAATTAACTACGGGCTATATAGCTACGAAGCCGTTGAAAAAAAAAATTTTTCAATTACATTCGTCGTAATTAATGTACATTTCCACAAATACGCTTATTACTAAGCCATATAAGGTATAGTAACGAACTATTTTCAATCGAAAAATGCAATTATTCCCACAATCCATAAACGGAAATAAATCACATACAAAATATTTAAAATCTCCATGCATACAATGGTATAAATTATATGGGAACCAATTTTTCGCTGCAGGAGCCCCTTCAATCATATTTGCTCATTATACATATTTAAATTAGTTACCCCTAAACACTTTTTGCTTTCAAAAATAGAAAATATATCCTAAGTCAATCAGAGAGGCGCTTGTGCATAGCCGTATATGTTTCAATGCGAAAACTACTCGTTGAAGTCCTCCACGTGAAAATTTTACATAGACGACTTCGAAACTCGTTTTTCGTAGAGAACATAGTCCACCGTAGTACATAGACGACTGGGCCCGTATAAAATACACGATTTACTCAAGATGTCGGTTAACCGAATACATGTTTTCGCCCATGAATTATGGTGCTCATTACACCACGTTATGCTTGTTACTGAGACTTTCTAGAATATTCTGGTAAATCAATATTCCACAATATTCAGCAAATAAATTTAAAAATTGATTCCTAATAATTACCTGAACCAATATTTTTAGATACGTTTTTGAGTGTACAAGTATTTTTCTCCATGAATTTTTTTGCATCATATTCTTGTTAAAATGGTTGAATTGATCTGTCGTGCTGAAAACTGAGTTTTATATTTACTTTAACGCACGTAATAATAAGTAAACTAGAATGGAATTGGCAATAAGAACGGGAAGTTTGGTCTATTCTTGGGTTGCTACCCCAGGCCCATGGCATCTGAAGTAGAAGCATTGACCACGCACGTGAACCTCAATCACGTGTCATTTAAGTCACGTACATGCATTTAACTCGCATACAGTCATGTCAGTCACAAACGTGTATAGCAATCATATACAGACCCCAGGAGTTAAGAATATAAAATCAGTACGTTGCAACATTTGGGGATTCGTTTTCTAAGTAATGTCAAATTTTGATTGGGTTCACATTCCCACCAGATTCGATGTTTTC